>MU775858.1:83878-94764 GCA_026770625.1 Nicotiana glauca | reverse complement strand
CAGTTGCATTGGTGAGCCCCACTTCCTCTTGGGGTCATGTGTGGTTCATGCCACCTTCTTTTGAGTTTATTGTGTATTGTAAGGTATAGCCGGGGCCTTGTTGCCGGCAATTATTGGTTAAGTTCCTAGTATTCATAGAGTCTCCATAGACACAATGTGGGTGGTGTACAAAAGTATTTTTGGGTAGTAATGGTACGGTTCAGAATCGTGATCCATGTTAGTAAATGTTGTATGTATTTTGCAAGTACTTGGTATCAAATGTTGAAAATGATAAAAAGGAGAAATGAACTCAAGTTGTAAGTTTATGCTTAAGTCTTAAATTGCTATTTCAAAAGAATAATGTATATTGTAATCACAGGGTAACACGTGGGATAGGAAAGGCAATTCCAGGTCCACTTGACTGGGGTCCTCCGGTTGAGCGCCGGTCGTATCCCTCGGTTTTGGGGCTTGACATGATACTAACTTGTCATGACCCCAAACCAGACCCGATCGTGATGGCACCTCTCGTGAAGACAAGGCCAGCTATTCCCAATTCAATTCAATCATTTAAATGAGTCAGTTTAATACCTTTTCAAATTATTCAGGTATTTCCTAATATGAGTTTAAATAAACATTGCAGACATAAATATAGCCCAATATCGGGATGTCATTAGTCATAAGTATCTACCAAGGTCCGAATATAACAAAAACAATAACATGTACTAAGTACAAAATTAACAATGAAAGGAAGGAAGCGGTGCCGCGAACATCGTCCAACCACCTTGCTAACTTTGATGACTCCGAGTCTGAGCATCAAACACCCGCTACCGGGTTCCGAAATACCTGATTCTGCACATGAGGTGTAGGGAGTAATGTGAGTACTCCAACCCAGTAAGTAATAAGTGTAAATAAATACTGAGCAGTAGGAAACAATGAATCCACATTTATGTTAACTCAATAAGCACAACAGGGTTTCAAATCAAAATATGAGTCAATCATTTCTTTTTTAAAATCTAGCTTTTGGTAAAAAATCATTTAAAATACCTTCCAACAGTTTCATTAGGAGTAATACCATTTATAATAAAATAGATAAAAACTATAATCAGCCCCTCGGGCAAAACATAGTTCATAAACAGCCCTCGGGCAAAAATAGGAGTCAAACACGCCTCATAACAAGAGATTCTTAGTGGAGATAACAAAAGCCAAATCAGTGATTAAGTTCTGAACATTTCCTAAACCCCAACTCGAATGAAAGTTGTTTAAAAATATTTATTCAACGGTTTCAACAGAGGCTCAGTATAAAGATGAGTGAAAGTAAATAAGTTCGTAAATAGGCCCCTCAGGCAAAGCATCACTCATGTACATGTATATATATCTATCGCCCCTCGGGCAAGCCTTTCAGTCACTCGTGGCTCAAATATTACCAATCAGCACTCACACTCAATAAGTACCATATAGTAACCGTTTTGGCGTGTAGCCCGATCCATATATCTCGTCGACGGCGCTCACTGGGGGTGTGCAGATTCCGGAAGGGCTACTACAGCCCAAGCGCTATATCGCTACGACGTGCAACCCGATCCATATATATATATATATATATATATATATATATATATATATATATATATAAAATCCTCACAACTAGGCCTTTGGTCTCTCTCAATCATTAACCTCACCATCAGACTCTCAGTCTATCTCAGTCATCAATCTCATAATCAGACCCTCGGTCTATCTCCGTCATCATCACGATCACTCGGACTATCAGTAAAATAGGGAACTCAGCCCAAAACAGTTTCCACATTTTTAAGAATATAATGATAAAGCCAGATTTGAGTAATCAATAGGTAAAACATGACTTAGGATATGCTTTCAAACAAATAGAGTGAGGAAAAATAGTAAAAATGCCCCTAAGGGTCTCAACAAGTCGGCCCAAGGCCCCAAACATGGGATACAACCCAAAATATAATAACATCAAACAATTAACTATCAAATGCATATTAAAATAATCATTCGGGATGGACTAGGTCACAATCCCAAGTGGTGCTCTAACCCACACTCATCATCTAGCGTGTAAGTCACCTCAAAGTAACACATCGATGCGTAATCCGGGGTTTCAAAAAATTATTACTTACCACGAACTGGCTAAATCTCTAACTCGGGACACCTTTACCCCTCAAATCGGCCTCCACGCACGTTGAATCTATCCAAAATCGGAACGAATACGTCTCAATATGCTAAGGGAACAAAGCCCAAGCAAAAACAATCGAAAATTACCAAAAATCCCAAAATTAGCAAAACCCAAGCCCCGGACCCACTTCTCGAAACTCAGAAATTTTTATGTTATAAGATTCCTTATCTTTCCACGAGTTCATACATATCAAAAGTTCTCAAATCCGACCCCAAATGGTCCTTCAAATCCCAAATTAAAACTCCAATTTCACAAGCCCTAGTTCTTAAATTTTTAGCTTAGCTTTCATAGTTTTCTAGGTGGTATTCACATAATAATCGAGTATTGAGTTCAAAAATATTACCTCTAGGTGATTCCCCTTGAATTCCTCTTCAATTAGCTCTCCCAAGCTCCAAAATCGCTCAACAATGGAGATTCTTAATGTCACTGCCCAATTCCCAAGCCCGGCTGTGATGGCGCCTCTCGTGAAGACAAGGCCAGCCAGAACAACGCAAACACCTCTTTTAACAATTAATTAACATAAACAAAACCAAAACACGTGTAAAACAGTTATAAATGGAGGACATCAATAATAGCAGAGGATACCATCCCGACACAGCCCCAAACCGGCGTGTCACAAGTCATGAGCTACTATAGAGTTTGTAATGAGTCTACAAAATATAAGATCTGATACAATAGTTTGAAGGAAACTCAAATGGTATAAAATACGGGAGACAAGGGGCTGCAGACATCAACAACTACCACGTTACTCCAACTCGCTTCCTGGTCTGGATAGAATCAGTGCTCAGGTGCAAACTCTGCTATGCTTGTATCTACACACATGGTGCAGGGAGTAATGTGAGTACTCCGACCAAATGAGTAATAATAATAAATAATAATCGAAGGCATGAAAACACATAAATGCACAAGGCAACTCTATATCAGGCGGTAAATCACTTAAACAGTAAAAACAGTAAAGAGTCAATAAAATCTCCTTTTAAAAATCGGTGAATCAGGTAAAATAACAAGTAAATAGTGAGTAGAAATCTGCCCCTCGGGCCCAGTATCAATCGCTCAGAACAGTATCAGCCCCCTCGGGCTCAGTATCAGACACTCAGCATAATATCAGCCTCTCGGGCTTACTCTCACATCACATGGGTACCCGCGCTTACTGTGGGTGTGTAAACTCCGGAGGGTCCCCTTATGGCCCAAGCGCTATATCAACATAAGGCTTGAAAGCCTTCTCACATTACTCAGAAGGTCTGTAAGCCTCCTCACCTCACTCACAAGGCCTGAAAGCTTCAGTCAGTCCAGAAAACATCATAAGCCCCTCGGGCATTAATAAATAGTAGTACTTAGCCCAAACAACATTGTAAATATCATTTATGTCTCAAAATTCAATTAAAGTGGCTAAGTTTGTAAAATAGTATAATCATTAGGACTGAGTTCAAGTAATGAATCAAAATAGTGAGGAAATAGTGATAAAAGTCCACGAAGGATTCAAGTAGTCGGCATTAAGCCCAAAATATGGAAATAAGCCCAAATCATGATGGTAATAACACATCTCAGTCAAATATGCGGTAAAATATCAAAACGGGACGGACAAAGTCACAATCCTCAGTAGTAAACAACCCCGCGATCGCCATTAAGTGTGTGTTTCACCTCAACATAGCACTACGCTGTGCAAATCCGGGGTTTCAAACCCTCAGGATATCATTTACTATTATTACTCACCTCAAGCCGGCCAAAATCGTAGCTCGCTATCCCCTTGCCTCTCAAATCGGCCTCCTCGCACGTCGAATTTGATCAAATCCGCAACGAATACATCACAATAGGCTAAGGGAACATAACCCAATCGAAAATAATCGAAACACATCAAAAATCACAAGATTTGCAAAACCCGAGCCCTGGGCCCACTTCTCGAATTCCAGAAAATTTAACATCAACAGATTCCTTATCTCGCCACAAGTCTATACATATCAAAAACACCCAAATCCGAGCTCAAATGACCCATCAAAACCCAATTTGAAATATCAAAACTCAAGCCCTAGTTCTTCCTCCTTTTTGATAAATTTTCAATAATTTCTAGGAGGATTTTACATGTTTTTAGGTCATAAAACTCACCTCCAATCAATCCCAGTCAAAATCCCCTTCAATTCTCATCCAACAGCTCTTAAGGATGTTCAAAAATGGTGGAAAAATAACTTGGCGCGCGGATGAAGTATTATTTCAAAACCTTTCTGCCCAGACCTTTTTCGCTTCTGCGATCAAATTACCGCATCTGCGGTTTCCGCTTCTGCGATTATTCACTATTCGCCAAAAACCTCTTCTGCAGTGACACCGCACCTGCAGACTCTGCTTCTGTAGTCAACCATCCGCTTCCGCAAAAATCCCACAATATCAAAAATTCGCACCTGCGATACCCTTTTCGTATTTGCGAAACCGCATCTGCGTCCCCTTTTTCGCAGATGCGGAAATACCAGAACCAGCAAACTTCAGAAATGCTACAAGTCCAAAATTCATCCCGATGGCCATCCAAAATCTCCCCGAGGCCCCCGGGACCTTAACCAAAAGCGCCAACCCATCCTAAAACATCATTCGAACTTGCTCCAATCATCAAAACACCACAAAACCATCAAATTACATTGGATTCAAGCCTACGTTCTTCTAAAACTTCCGAAACACGCATTTGATCAAAAACCTGACCAAAACACCTCCGAATGAGCTGAAATTTTACACACATCCCAAATCACCTAACGAAGCTACAGCAACTCTCGGAATTCCATTCTGACCCTCGGATCAAAATCTCACCTATCAACCGGAATTCGCTAAAATACTAACTTCGCCAATTCAAGCCTAATTCTACACCGGACCTCCAAAATCAATTCCGATCACGCTCTTAAGTCACAAATCATCCCCCGAAGATAACTGAATCACCGAAAATCACATCCGAGCCCTCTAACTAATAAGTTAGCATCCAGTTGACTTTTCCAAACCAAACCTTCCGTAAGAGACTAAGTGTCTCATTTCCTTCTAAAACCAATCCAATTCAAATCGTTCACCCAAGAATCTTATAATGAAACATAAGGAAGAAGAAAAATGGGGAAAACTAGTGGTAACTCACATGACGACGGGTCGGGTCATCACATCCTCCCCAACTAAAACAAACACTCGTCCTCGAGCAGGTCAAGAAACATACCTGAAGCCTCAAACATGTAAGGATATCTGCTCCGCATCTCCTACTCGGTCACCCAAGTAGCTTCATCCGCAGGCCGACCTCTCCACTGAACTTTCACCGAAGCTATATCCTTTGATCTCAACTTCCGAACCTGACGACCCAAAATAGCCACTAGCTCCACAACATAGGTCAAATCATCATCCAACTGAACCGTGCTGAAGTCTAATACATGGGATGGGTCCCCAACATACTTCCAGAGCATATAAACATGAAATACTAAATGCACGCCTGACAAGCTGGGTGGCAAGGCAATCTCATAAGCCACCTCCCCAATCCTCCTAAGTACCTCAAAAGGCCCAATAAACCGCGGACTCAGCTTCTCCTTCTTTCCAAACCGCATAACACCCTTCATGGGTGAAACATTCAGCAAGACCTTCTCACCAACCATATAAGACACATCTCGAACCTTCCGGTCCGAATAACTCTTCTGACGCGACTGTGGTATACAAAGCCTCTCCTGAATCAGCTTTACCTTCTCTAAGGCATCCTGAACCGAATCTGTCCCCAATAGCCTAGCCTCGCCGGGCTCGAACCAACCAACTGGAGATCTACACCGCCTCCCATACAATGCCTCATACGGAGCCATGTGAATGCTCGACTGATAACTATTGTTGTAGGAAAACTCTACAAGCAGCAAAAAATCATCCCAAGAACCTCCAAAATTAATAACACAGACACACAACATGTCCTCCAATATCTGAATGGTACATTCGGACTGCCCGTCCATCTGAGGATGAAATGTTATGCTCAACTCTACCTGCGTACCCAACTCTCGCTGAAATGTCTTCTAGAACTGAGAAGTAAACTGAATAACTTTATTTTAGATAATAGACACTGGAACACCATGCAATCGAACAATCTCCCGGATAAAGATCCCTGCCAGCCACTCCAAAGAATAGGTATTACATACCAGAATAAAGTGCGCGGACTAGGTCAGCAAATCCACAATCACCCAAATCGAATCGAACTTCTTCAAAGTCCGAGGAAGGCCACTCACAAAATCCATAGTGACTTTCTCTCACTTCCACTCAGGAATAATCATCCGCCGAAGTACGCCACCTGGTCTCTGATGCTCATATTTTACCTACTGACAGTTGAGACACCACGCCACAAATCCTACAATATCTGTCTTCATTCTTCTCCACCAATAGTGCTGCCTCAAATCCTGATATATCTTCGTGACACCCGGGTCAATAGAATAGCGCGAGCTATGGGCCTCCTCCAATATCAACTCCCAAAAACCATCCACATTGGGCATACAAATCCGGCCTGCATCCTCAACACAGCATCCTCACTAATGGTCACATCTCTGGCATCATCATGCTGGACTGTGTCCTTAAGGACAAGCAAATGTGGGTCATCATACTGGCGCTCTCTAATGCGATCATATAAGGAAGACCAAGAAACCACATAAGCCAACACCCGACTGGGTTCCGAAATATCTAGTCTCACCAACCGATTGGCCAAGGCCGGAACATCAACTGCAAAGGGCGTCTCCCCAACTGGAATATATGCCAAACTCCCCATACTAACTTCCTTTTAGCTCAAAGCATTGGCCAATACATTGGCCTTCCCCGGGTGATATAGAATAGTAATATCATAATTCTTACGTAACTCTAGCCACCTCCGCTGCCTCAAATTAAGATCCTTTTGCTTGAACAAATGCTGAAGACTGTGATGATCGGTGAATATCTCACAAGATACACCATACAAGTATTGCCTCCAAATCTTCAGAGCATGAACTATAGCAGCCAACTTCAAATCATGCACAGGGTAGTTCTTCTCGTAGGGCTTCAACTGACGAGAAACATAAGCAATAACTCTACCCTCCTGCATCAATATACATCCGATCCCAATTCTCGAAGAATCAAAATATACAGTATAAGAACCTGAAGCTGATGGCAAAACCAATACCGGAGCTGTGGTCAAATCTGTCTTGAGCTTTTGGAAGCTCTCCTCGCACTCGTCCGACCATACAAATGGTGCACCCTTCTAAGTCAACTTAGTCAAGGGTGATGCAATAGAGGAAAATCCCTAAACAAACCGGCAATAATAACCTGCCAAATCAAGGAAACTACGAATCTCTGTGGCTGAGGTTAGTCTAGGCCAACTTTGAACTGCCTCTATCTTTTTTGGGTCAACCTGAATACCTTCGTTGGACACGACGTACCCCAAGAAAGCCACTGAGCTAAGCCAAGACTCACACTCGGAGAACTTTGCATAAAGTTTCTCCTCCCTCAATCTCTACAATACAACTCACAAATGTGCGTTCTCCTCTTGGCTACGCGAGCACACCAGAATATCATCAATAAAATAAATAACGAACGAATCCAGATAAGGCCGAAATACATTGTTCATCAAATGCATGAACGCTGTTGGGGCATTGGTCAGCCCAAAAGACATAACAAGAAACTCATAATGCCCATATCTACACCTGAAAGTAGTCTTAATAATATCTAAATCCCTGATCTTCAACTGGTGATAGCCTGAATGGAGATCAATCTTAGAGAACACCCTCGCTCCCTGAAGCTGGTCAAATAAATCATCAATGTGAGGTAGGGGATACTTGTTCTTCACTGTTGCTTTGTTCAATTGCCTGTAGTCAATGCTCATTCTCATGGTGCCATCCTTCTTCTTCACAAACAAAATCGGTGCACCCTATGGTGACACACTAGGCCAAATGAACCCCTTATCTAGGAGTTCCTGAAGTTGATCCTTCAATTCTTTCAACTCTGCTAGTGCCATACGATATGGCGGAATGGAAATGCGTTGAGTACCCAGCACCAGGTCAATACCAAAATCAATATCCCTATCCGGTGGCATGCCCAACAGGTATGCAGGAAATATATCGGAAAACTCCAACTGGGACAGAATCAATGCTAGGAGTCTCGGCTCCAACATCCCTCACAAATGCCAAATATGGAAGGCAAACCTTCCCAACCATACGCTGGGCCTTTAAGAATGGAATCACTCTACTAGGAACATAATCAGTCACACCACGCCACGCAATCCTCGGTACACCCGGTATAGTCAGAGTGACTGTCTTAGCATGACAGTCTAGAATGTCATGACACGAAGATAATCAGTTCATGCCCAAAATAACATCAAAATCCACCATGCTCAATAGCAATAGATCGACTGGGGTCTCCAGACCCCCAAAAGTCACCAAACGTGACCGATACATGATCGTTTCCAACTCGACACTATGCAATGATAAGAAGAGAGGGTCGCAACAACTTTTACCCAAATGGTGGTTCAGGACCGAATTTCCACAGGGAGCTTAAAGTGGAGTTGTATTATCTGTCTAGCCTAGAGTTGGGTATGTGCTTCTAATTGTACTTCTAACATTTTTTGCTTTTTGTATTTATCACTACTGTTATAAACTAATGATTAAGGCTAAATTAAGCAACAAGAATATTGCTAAATTGTATTTAATATAGAGAAAGGCACTAGGGTCGTGACACTACCTAGGTGGCTAGTCAACGGGTAGAAATTACTAAGGGGAGATTGATATATTTGGGGCTTATGATATAACTGTTGCACATTTGTACCCATTCTCACACCTCTCGGTAGAGAGAACGATTTTTGCCAACTGGCTTTCTCGAGACCAATTGGGTAGGCCAATTAGACCAAGCAACTAGGGTTCAAGTAGGGTAATTACTCTCTTGAGGTTTAACCCGATAATTGGGACTACCATTTCTCATGTGTCCATCCCAATTCCTTGTTGGGCCAATTTTAGGGTCATCAACTCTCTTTCTCAAGAAGAGTTAGACCCACTAAGCTTGAATCTATGTTTGCAACCATAAATTCGAAATTGAAACACAAAATTAACCCAAATAAGAAACACACAATCTCAATCTCACCCTAGATGGTAACACCCATCAATTACACACACTAAGGTTGAGTCACAACCCTAGCTAATGGGTTTAGCTAGATATAATTAAAGAAGAAACAAAAGAAATAGACGAGGAATTAAATATATTAATTGATTACTAAGTAGAATCTACAATAATAAAGAGCAAAAGTGCCAACAATGGCTAAACTAGTCGTTCTCACGAGCTCAGCAGCTTCAGAAAAATAAAACTTTACCTAAAAATGGTAAAATGTTCTATTTATACCGGGCTGAAAAACCAGACAAAAATATCCCTGCAAGGTCAGTGCGGACAGCGCAAAAAGGTAGCACGGCCACGTTAGCTCTTGGACTCATGATTTCATCTCTCTGAAGTTGAGGACTGTAGACCATGCAAAAGTGCAGCGCCCTGACGATGGATGGTGGCTCGGCCGCACAAAATTGAACGTGGAGCGCATTGCTTAAAATTACCAAGAAGTCAGCTCTCTGAATCTCGTCAGTGCGGACCGCACAAAAGTGTAGAGCGACCGCGTGGATGTGGCCTCCAAAATTCTAGTCTCTGAATCTCCTGTGCGTGGGCCGCGTGAAAAGGTAGCGCGGACGTGTTTCCCCTTATCCTAAATATGCAAGTCTCTGAATCTCATCTGTGCAGACCACGCAAAAGTGTAGCGCGTCCGCGTGGCTTGTATCTTGATAATGTCAAGTCTCTGAATCTTCTAGTGCGGACACTTGCATTTTTGTGTGGTCCGCACTAGGTTCTCTATTTCCATCACTTCACTTGGTCTTTGATATTTGAGCAGGTTTCACTCCATTTTGAGCCGATCTTCGACATTTCGTCACTTTGTCGCTCAAACCTACAATCAAGCATAACCTGTGTGCATTTTGGGACTACTTTGTAGCAATTTATAACCAAAGAAATAGCAAGTAGGGGCATAAACATGGTAAAATCCTAACTTATTAACTCCCCAAACTTAAACCTTTGCTTGTCCTCAAGCAAACAAAATAAGACCCACCCCTTAAAGGGCAATCCAAGAAATTCCAGCTACCCTAAAGCAATCTCAATAAGCATCAATTGGGACTAACAATTTCTCTCAATACGAATGCATCATAAACACATTTAAACTTTGAAAACTTTGGATCAAGTGTGGCACAAGAGCATCAAGAGTTGACATATTTCATCAATGAAATTTTCTCAATTACTTTGGTCATTCTGGAACCCAAACTCACACGTCCTCAACTCTTCCTAAGAGAACCTTACCTTTTAGAGTATTGACACACAAACCGAGGTTGATGGAAATTTCACTCATCTCTCTCAATAAGAAGGTCATAAGTCCGACTCAGGGTACCATATGCTTGTCCCTTATGTAAGTATCAACTAATGTAGGTTCCCTTCAACTCAAGATCCTATAGGGCTTTTGGGGAGTCATTGTGAAGGCTTTGGGTAAGGGTAGGACAAGTCTTTATTCAAGTGGATTTAACCTTCCTTAAGCTCTTCTTTTGCTTAATTTTGGCACAATTCATGTGACTCTTTGAGTCATTTCACCTCTTTCAAGGGGTTAGAGAGACACATTGTCACTCTTTCTTATGCAACTCAAGACATTTCTCCTTTTTCTACTTTTTCCACACCTTTTTCACTTTTGTTTTTCTTAACC
>MU775858.1:31764-83186 GCA_026770625.1 Nicotiana glauca | reverse complement strand
CCAAACTTAGACTTTGCCATTGCACAAGGGAAGATGTGGGTGCCAAGAGATGGTAGAATTTAGAACGGGTATAGGCTTGTAACATTGGTTCATGAAAGAAGAAGGTTTAAGGCTCAAAAGGGTTAACTAGGGATCATTTTATTGGTAGGCCATGGAATTGTTCATCTTAACATTTGGATCAAAGCCTATAGTCACTTCTCAAGTCAAAATTCACCTATGATTTCGCCTCAACAAACATTCAGGGGAAGTTCAAGACCATTGGCTCAGGACTTGGACTCACAATTCGATTCCTCACCACACATGCTAGGGAGTTGCTAAAGACATCGAGTCAAGGGCCCACAACGACCTTAGTTACGATTCAAGCGCACAATGGTCCGAAAAGACCACACGATAATTGTTTGGTCAACGCAAGAGTCTCAAGGCCACGACTTTCAAAATCCTAAACACAACATTATGTCTTTGACCATGGGATCAAAAGCAAATGTGTTAGGTCCAAGTGAAGCTTTGCTTGAGGCACTCTTAACTACAACTATCAAAAAATAAAAGAAAAATCAAAGAAACAGACTCAAACCCTTAAGAAGGTAGTCACTCCATCCATCATAGGGAAGAGCCACCCGGTTCGCACAATCCTCCACCCTTGGAAAGAACCGTGGCATTAAGAAAACCAAGGGCTTATTGAAAATGCCAAAAACAAAACAAAAGGCTACGAGCCTATCTACAAACCTAGAAACAAAAAAAATGAAAAATTTTGCGAAAATAGAAAATCGAATGAATATGTACAATAGGGGAGTAGAATATACAATGGGGGATGAATATATACAGAAATGTAACTTTATATACAGACCAAGGAGAAAATAAAAAGTACGATAAAGGTGGCTAAATATAAAGTTATATACAGCCCAAAATAGAAAATCAAAGAAAAACAAAAGCTATCAATCTATATATACAGTTATCCAGATAATCAAAAGTAGGGCGCACCCCCACGGATAAGAGTTGGCATTGTCCCCAATGCCAACTACACAAATAAGCATAAAAAATTAGTGAAAGGATATGGAAGAGCTCCCTAGGACTGGTCCGTCTGCATGGGATCCTCAGTAGTCCTCTGGTTCTCTGTATGGGCAGGAGTCTCAAATTGGCTCCCGGCCTCCTTCTGCTCAACTGCTGAGACTGGGCCCGCTCCTGGACCGGCTGGATGGTAGGTGCAGCCTGTGGCAAACTAGAAGGGGCCTCCTATGGGACTGCTACCTCAATCACTGCTTCATCTGTACTGGGGAGCTTCCTCTTCTTCCTAGGTTGCCTGGATGCATGCTCCTGCTGTGCCTCTGCTACTGGTGCTACTGGATCTGTGACTGGGTCCTAGAATAACAAGTCTAAAGGCATCTGATCTGCCAATAGCTTGTCCACATCCATCCTGAGCTACTTCATAGACTCCTTAGAGGCCCATGTTTTCCTCAGCTTCCTATGCTCCTTAGCAAGCTCCTTCGGAGCCTTGCTATGTGACTCCACAACAGTAGTCAAAGTGACCTGAGTCTTCATAATATTTTCCTGGTTTTCTAGGAGCTTCTTCGAAGTGTCCTCAATAGATTGAGGAATCTGGACTGGCTGAGGTGCTGCTTGGGTCTGAATAGTGGAGGACAAAGTGGACAACTTGGAAGTCACAGCCAACATCCAATTTTTCAAGCTAGCCAAGGACTGACTCAACTTATGGCCAGTAGAGGGATGAGTCTTGGAAGATGGCACTCCCGGGCCAGCTGAAGTATTGGGACCAGCAACAGAAGAAGGACCTGGGGGCAAGGTCTCAATGGTAGTGGTAGCATGTATGGTGGAAGGCTCGGTAGAAGGCTCTACCGCAACTGGCTCCTCAGACTGGCCAGTTGGAAAAAAGGTAGGTGGCTGGTATTTCTTAGAATTTGGGTTGTCCGGGCCCTACATGTTGTACCAAGAGTAAGGAGCCACAAGCTTGGTCTTGACATCATATCTTTTCTTCTCGACCTCCAGATCCCTAAAATACATAGAAAGGGTATTGGGAAAAGGGTAATTCCGGTCCTTCTCCTATCCCACAGCAGAAATCACCCTAGACATCACATTATCCACATTGATAGGGTACCTGGCCATAATTGAAGCAACAAGAATGGCCCGGGTAAGTGGAATAGTATGATCGTGGGTAGAAGGGTCAAGCCGACTGCATACAAATGTCAAGCACCCTCGAGCCTCAAAGTTGAAGGTGTTCCTATATATTTTCTTCCCTGCTTGCAACCATGTTAGGACAGTACCTGGCATTGACAAGAACTAGGCCAACCAAGGTCAAACTTCCTCACCTATTGCTAACTTAGCCAGATAAAGCAACTCATCCTCATCCTTGAACCCCAAGTAGTCATTTAAGGATTTTCTATCAAACACCACCTTTTTGTCTCTCACATTGGTCACCTTCGTATCCTTGACAATGTGAGCCACATTACAGTAGAATTCTCTAACCATGTGCTCATTAGCATCGATGCACCTTTCCTTGAAAAATTCCCAGCCTTGTCTAGTTCATAACTCCCTCTGCACGTTCGGGTTGTGGGGTAAATGGTCAGTGTCAATAAAACTTCTCTCCGGTATTAACTTCCTCATCGGCCATCACTCCCTAAACTTGTGAAATGCCAGTTGACTAACGAATCGATCTTCCCAAACTCCAGGTTTTCTAGTTCTTTCAATACCCCTAATCTGAGGCTCACCTCCCCATCTTTGCCTGCACTCTCCCCAGATAATGAAGTTGTAGGGCAGGTGGAGTATTTCCCACTACCGGCTGTGGACTCGTTAGATGAATCCGAGACTATATTGACTGGTCTTTTGATTGTGGGTGAAGGTGGAAGAGTATCAGCTAGGTGGAGTGGGTTGGTTATGTGAGTTGGGACTGATTCTGAGAAGATGCTTTTGGAGGGCACATACTCACTCCCCGAAGAACTAGAGACAGCCTTATCAGCAGCCTGTATCAATTTTTGGGTCTTTTTAATGTTCTCCCGAGCCTGGGGAGTGAGTTTTGCGATTCTCTTGCCTTTATCCCCTCGGAAGGAACCACCTCTCCCGGGTTGTTTTGTTTGTTTACTGCCTCTTTGTTTAACCATTATCTGTAAGCAAACATGTCTAACATTGTTAGTTTAAGCACAGGCAGTGTATCAGTTAGTGAAAACAATTGCAGAACAGCAGATGAAAACATTGTAGAAACCATTACAGAACAGGGAACCGCAGAACGTACTAACATGAGTGTGGCCGCGTTGGATGCGCCGCGGGCCGTGCCAAAGCAACTGCAGGCCACACTGAACAACACCGAATTATCACCTCTCTGAATCTCCCAACGTGGTCCTATGAAATGGGAATGCAGCCGCGAAGGGCCATCGCGAACCGCGTAAAAGGTAACGCGACCGCGTTGGAAGCAAATTATGTTTCAGACAAAGGGCCACCATGGACCGCACCATCAGAAGTGCGGCCGCGTCAGGGCCACGCGGACCGCAGGCTGCTCTTAGCTATAATATATGAACTAAGCTAGGGTTTCAATTTTCTTCCATTTTTGTTCTAGCTTTGAATCCTAATTGTCCCTACACAATTACCCAACATGGAAATCATACTCAGCATTTAAAATCCAACACATAAAAAATCCTAATCATCAAATCCAGGAAATACAAAAAGAACAAAGAAGTTAAAACTACTGGTAAGAAAACAACGAATAAAAATAGAAAATAATTAATGAAAATTGTATGAAATGTTACTAGGATTAAGAAGAATCAAAACAATCTATGCAAGCACACAAGAAGAACGGTCTTAGAGGCGTATGAACAGTAGAAATAGGGCTCAGGCTTTCAAATTTGCAAAAAGTGTAAAGTGAGACCTTGGGTATCTATTTACAGACAAATTCGTAGACCCCGTACCTACCTACAAGCGCGACAACGCAAAAGTGACTGTGGACCGCGTTGGGTTTTTGTTAAAAAACCTTGAACTAAGCATCCCACGCGAACCACACAAAAATGCAACGCGGCCGCGTGGAAAACTTTAGAGAGCACCATTCTTTGGACATGTCATCGCGGACCGTGCAAAAATGCACCGCGTCCGCGCTGCAAACTTCAGAGACTTAACAACTTGGCTTTTGCCAGTGCGGACCGCACTGAAATGCACCGCGGACGCACTAGCAAACTTCAGAGGCTATTATTTTTTTTTTTTTACTTTTGTTTTCCACTGCTTCAACACTATCCCTGCAACATCTCACAAACAATTAGCTCAAAAATTCTAATCTACAAAGAAAATCAAAGAGAAAGAAAAAGACATGGGTTGCCTCCCAAGAAGCGCCTGATTTAATGTCGCAGCACGACACATGTTACCATCTCATCATTTCAAGTGAAGAAGTGCCACCACGTGGCTATCATCAAACTTTCCCAAATAATGCTTCACACGATGCCCATTGACCCGGAATACTTCACCATTCTTGTTCTTGAGATGAAGAGCACCAAAAGGAGTCACACATACCACTTCAAAAGTCCCACTCCACTTTGGCATGAGCTTTCTCGGAAATAACCTCAATCGGGAGTTGAAAAGAAGAACCATATCACCAACCTTGAATTCCTTTCCCCGAGCATATTTGTCGTGAAGGTACTTCATCTTGTCCTTATATAATGACGAGCTGGAGTAGGCATGGAATCTAAACTCATCAAGCTCATTTAGTTGCTCAACCCAGAGATTCGCCACAACATCCCATTCCAAGTTCAACTTTCTCAACGCCCACATAGCCTTGTGCTCCAATTCCATCGGAAGATGGCAAGCTTTACCAAACACCAACTGATACGAATACATACCAATTGAGGTCTTGTAAGCCGTCCGATATGCCCAAAGAATGTCATCCAATTTCTTCGACCAATCGGTTCTATTAGCATTAATCGTCTTGGACAAGATGCTCTTTATTTCGCGGTTGAAGACTTCCACTTGACCACTAGCTTGAGGATGATAGGGGGTGGTCACTTTGTGATTAACTCCATACTTTGCAAGCAATGAGTCGAAATCCTTGTTGCAAAAGTGGGGCCCCCATCACTAATGATAGAACGAGGGGTGCCAAACCTTGTAAAGATACTCTTTTTTCAAGAATGCCACAACACTCCGGGCTTCGTTGTTGGGTAAAGCCACAGCTTTAACCCACTTTGAAACATAGTCCACCACCACGAGAATATAAGTGTTTCCACACAAGCTCACGAACGGACCCATGAAATCAATTCCCCAAACATCAAAAATATCCACCTCGAGAATCGTATTGAGAGGTATCTCATCGTTGTTTGAAATTTTGCTGGCTCTTTGACATACATCACATCTCTTCACCAAGTCACTAGCATCCTTAAACAATGTCGGCCAATAGAAACCGCAACTCAAAACCTTTGAAGCCGTCCTCATCCCTCCATGATGGCCACCATAGGGAGAGGAGTGACAAGCCTCCAATATGCTCAATTGTTCTCCTTCCGGGACACATATTCTTATCACACCATCCGTGGAAATTTTAAACAAGTACAGATCATCCCAATAAAAGTCCAAGCTATCCTGCTTGAGTTTCTTCCTTTGGTTGGAAGAGAGCTCACACGGGACATTTTCGATCACAATGAAGTTGGTGATGTCCGCGAACTAAGGCATATCACATATAGAAACGGAAAGAAGTTGCTCGTAGGGGAATGTATCATTTATCTCAATGCCGTTACATGGCCTCCCTTTTTCCTCCAACCGGGACAAATGGTCCGCAACTTGATTCTCACTTCCCTTCCGGTCCACTATTTCTAAATCAAATTCTTGAAGAAGTAATACCCATCTCATCAATCTTGCTTTAGAGTCCTTCTTGGTCATCAAATACCTAAGGGCGGCATGGTCCGTGTGCACAATCACCTTGGCGCCCATAAGATAAGGTCAAAATTTCTCCATAGCAAACATGATGGCCAATAATTCCTTCTCCATCACCGTGTAATTTCGTTGAGCTTCATTCATTATTTTACTTGCATAATACACGGGATGGAACATTTTGTCGACTCGCTGACATAACACCTCCCCTACCACAACATCACTTCCATCACACATAAGTTCAAAGGGCAAACCCCAATTAAGCATCGGAGTCTTGGTTATTCTTCATCATTTGTTCGAACATCATTTCTATTCTCCCCATATCATTACCCGAAGAACTAGACCCTTGAGATTGAAAGGGAGGTGGATTGTTCGGTTGTTGGTACATGGGGGCCTTTTAAAGCCTTGCCCCTAGTTGCCTTGATTTCCGCTATTATTCTACCCTCCTTGATTATTATTGTTGTTGCTCCAATTATTATTATTCCCGTTCCAATTGCCTTGATTGTTACCTTGGTTACCCCAATTGTTGTTTTGGTTGTTGTTGTTCCGATTGCCACCACTTTGTTATTGGTTGTTATTGTTCCAATTACCGCCGCCTTGTTGATTGCCCCAATTTCCTTGGGGACGCCATTGTTGATTCCCTTGATTTCCTCTATTCCCTTGGTAATTATTGACATATTGACATTCTTCACTTTTCTCATCATAGCACTCGTTCGAATAACCACCACCATCATTGTTGTTGTCAAATTGCTCACAATTTCCTTGAGGTTGTTGTTGCCCTCTTTGCCTCCTTTTTAACATAGAAACATTTTCCATTGCATTGACTTGGCGCGGGTTTTGGACTTGTTGCAATTGCGCCTTCGCCAATCAATTCATAGTTGTTGTAAGCTCGGCGATAGCTTGGCCATGATCATGCAATTCCTTGTGCAAACGGATGACCGTAGGGTCACCTTGGGGCACATTTGCTCGACTTTGCCATGTCGAAGAGGTGTCAGCCATTTCATCAAGTACATCACGTGCCTCTTGGTAAGAAAGTTTCATGAAGTTCCCTCCGGCTAATTGGTTCACAATGCACTGATTCGTGGGGTTGATGCCCCGATAAAAAGTTTGTTGTATCATTGCCTTGGTCATGTCGTTATTAGAGCACTCCTTCACCATTGTTCTATATCTTTCCCATATCTCGTGCAAAGGTTCCATTGGCTCTTGCTTAAAAGCTAGAATCTCATCTCGAAGAGCCGCCATATGACTTGGAGAAAAGAACTTGGCAATAAATTTGTCCGCCAATTCATCCCATGTGGTGATAGAATGATTAGGGAGCCTTTCTAACCAATCCAACACTTTACCCCGGAGAGAGAATGGGAAAAGCCTCAATCTCAATGCATCCTCAGATACGTTTGTCTGCTTGCTACCCTAGCATGTATCTACGAACCCCTTCAAGTTCTTGTAAGCATTTTGGTCGAAGGCAGCCCGTAAAATACCCTCTTTGCTCGAGCAAGGTCAACATGACATTTGTGATTTGAAAATTTCCCGCCCGGATTCTTGGAGGAACGATGGCACTCGCATATCCTTGATTCGGAAGGACTCTTGGAGCCACTCTTGGCGGTAGCGGAGGAGGTTCTGGAATATTCTCATTCGGATTAGCATTTGCATTGGTATTTCTACCTCTACGTGGAACTTGAGGTGTTGGAAGCTTATCTTGATCAAGATCTTCAACCTCCTCCCCTGCCAAGGCACTGCCAAGAGGGTCATTTCCATTGAGAGCCATTTGTACCTGATTGATCAACATAAACAAAATTAGTGAACAAGAAGGAAAGAGAAACAAATCACAAAACTAGCTACACAGATAGTCAACACAGTAAGCTCCCCGAAAACGGCGCCAAAAAGTTGATCGCTGCTAACTCGACACTACGCAATGGTAGGAAGAGCGGGTCGCAACAGCTTTTACCCAAATAGTGGTTCGGGATGGAAATTTCCATAGGGAGCTTGGAGTGGAGTTATATTATTTGTCTAGCCTAGATTTGCGTATGTGCTTTTAATTGTACTTCTAACATTTTTGGGGTTTTTGTATTTATCACTACTGTTATAAACTAATGATTAAGGCTAAATTAAGCTACAAGAATATTGCTAAGTTGTATTTAATATAGAGAAAGGCACTAGGGTCATTGAAGCAGTGGGACTATTTCGTAGCAATTTATAACCAAAGCAATAGCAAGTAGGGGAATAAACATGGTAAAATCCTAACTTATCAATCCACATGGTCTACAATAATAGTATCGCCCACCGGGGTATATACATGATCAGGTAAAGCAAGACACCCTCGGGATGTGCCCAAATAATGAGCAAAATATGAGGACACATAAGAATAGGTGGAACCGGGATCAAATAAGACTGAGGCATCCTTGTGGCAGACTGAAATAATACATGTAATGACAACATCTGAAGCAATAGCATCTATCCTGCTCTGAAGAGCATAAAAACGAGCCTAACCACCGCCTGATCGACCTGCACCTCTGGGGCGACCCCTGGCTGCCTGACCCTCACCCCTAGCTGGCGGGGCGGGTGCTGAAGAAACTAGACCAGAAGACAAGGCTGACCCCTTTGGTGAGATGAGCTAGCAGCATGACGAGGACACTGCCTCCACATATGCCCAAACTCTCCACACTCATAACTCCCGGGTGCTAGAGAATGGGACGGAAGGGAACCCCTCGCATCGAAGTGACCAACTGATGCACTCGGCCTGGAACAACCCTAAACAGACGGGGCTCGAGATGAACTCTGTGCTGGAACACCGCTGAGTGAAGGCTGACTCTGCTGAGAACCATGATAACCACGACCTGAAGATGCCCCACGATACTCGGGACGGGCCGACTGAGCGGGCCTAAAAGAAGGACCCCTACCCTGCTGGAACTGGCCCCTCAAAGGAGCACCACTGTAACTTCCAGAACCTCGAGGCCTCTTGGCCTCTCTCTCCTCTCGATACTGGCGGCGAACCGCCTCAATCTCTCGAGCTATATCAACCACCTCCTCGAATGAAGAACCTAATACTCTCTCTCTCTCTAGTCATAAGAACACGGAGATGGTAGTTAAGGCCATCACCAAATCTCCTGATCCGCTCACGATCCGACGGAACCATCCAGACGGCATGACGAGCCAACTCTAAGAACCTCATCTTATACTTAGACACAGTCATATCTCCCTGTTGTCGCCACTCAAACTGCCTGCGCAGCTCCTCTCTGTGGGACTGTGGTACATACTTCTCCAAGAAGAGAGTGGAGAACTCCTGCCATGTCAAAGGTGCTGCACCAGCCGGCCTACACCTCACATACGCCTCCCACCAAGTGAAGGCATCCCCAGTAAACTGAAAGGTGGTAAATGCCACACCACTAGGCTCCAGAATCCCTACTGTACGGAGCATCCGCTGATACCTGTCAAGAAAACCCTAGGCATCCTCGCCCTCAGCACCACTGAATGTCGGAGGCTGGAGTCTACCAAACCTTTCGAGGCAACGCTGCTCATCCTCAGGCATAGCCGAAACCCAGAACTCCTGCAATGGTGTAACTGGCTGAGCTGGAGGTGACTCTGGAGTCTGTAATCCCTTTACTATCTACTCAGAGGTGCGAGCAGCGGAGGTCTGATTGCCTCCTCCAGCCTGCAAAGTAGCTACTGCTGTGGTGGTTGAAACTGCCTGAGCCAGGCCAGTGCAAACTGTCAAAATCTGAGCCAAAGTCTCCTGAAGACCCGGAATCCCAATGGGCACAGCTGGTGCCTTAACTGGTGCTGCTGCAGCCTGGTCCCGAGCTGGGGCAACTGGAGGATCCACAGGTGCTGCCCCTGCTGCTCTACCTCTGCCACGACCACGACCGCATCCACGACCTCTAGTGGACTCAGTGGGTGGTACTGGTGGTCATCCGTCATGTCCGGTAGCTCGTGTTCTCAAGATCTGTGAGAGGATAGAATAAAGAGAAATTTATTACTCAGATCAACAAGTTCGCACGATAAGAATTTCAAGAATGTAAAGTTTTCCTAAAGCTTCTACAGCCTCCCGAGGATAAGTACAGACGTCTTCGTACCGATCCGCAAAACTCTACTAAACCGGCTCATGACTCGCGAGACCATGTAAGTCAGGCTCTGATACCAACTTGTCACGGCCCAATTCCCAAGCCCGACCATGATGGCGCCTCTCATGAAGACAAGGTCAGCCAGAACAACGCAATCACCTCTTTTAACAATTAATTAACATTGATAAAACCAAAAACCTGTAAAACAGTTATAAATGCGGGAACAACAATAATAGCAGAGGATACCATCTCGACACAGCCCCAAAGTGGGGTGTCACAAGTCATGAGCTGCTATAGAGTTTGTAATGAGTCTACGAAATATAAGATCTAATACAATAGTCTGAAGGAAACTCAAATGATATAAAATAGGGGAGACAAGGGGCTGCGGATGTCAACAGCTACCTCGTCACTCCAACTCGCAGCCTGCTCTGGATAGAATCAGTGCTCAGGTGCAGACTCTGCTATGCCTGTATCGGCACACATGGTGCAGGGAGTAATGTGAGTACTCCGACCCAGTGAGTAATAATAATAAATAATAACTAAGACATGAAAACACATAAATGCACAAGGAAACTCTATATCAGGCGGTAAATCACTTAAACAGTAAAAACAGTAAAGAGTCAATGAAATCTCCTTTTAAAAACCGATAAATCAGGTCAAATAACAAGTAAATAGTGAGTGGAAATCTGCCCCTTGGGCCCAATATCAATCGCTCAGAACAGTATCAGCCCCTTCGGGCTCAGTATCAGACACTCAGCATAATATCAACCCCTCGGGATTACTCTCATATCACATGGGTATCCGTGCTCACTGTGGGTGTGCAGATTCTAGAGGATCCCTTACGGCCCAATCGCTATATCAACATAAGTCCTGGGAGCCTTCTCACATCACTCATAAGGCCTGAAAGCCTCCTCACCTCACTCACAAGGCCTGAAAGCCTCACTCAATCCAGAAAACATCATAAGCCCCTCGGGCATTAATAAATAGTAGTGCTCAGCCCAAACAACAGTGGAAATATCATTTAAGTCTCAAAATTCAATTAAAGCGACTGAGTTTGTAAAACAGTATAATCATTAGGACTGAGTTCAAGTAATGTATCAAAATAGTGTGGAAACAGTTATAGAAGTCCACGACAGATTCAAGTAGTCTGTATTAAGCCCAAAATATGGTAATAAGCCCAAATCATGATGGTAATAACACATCTCAGTCAAATACACGGTAAAATATCAAAACAGGACGGACAAAGTCACGATCCCCAGTAGTAAACAACCCTGTGCTCGCCTTTAAGCGCGTGTTTCACCTCAACGTAGCACTACTTTGTGCAAATTCAGGGTTTCAAACCCTCAGGATATTATTTACTATCATTACTCACCTCAAGCCGCCCAAAATCCTAGCTCGCTATGCCCTTGCCTCTCAAATCGGCCTCCTCGCGCGTCGAGTTTCATCAAATCCACAATGAATACATCACAACAAGCTAAGGGGACATATCCAATCGAAAAGAATCGAAAAATATCGAAAATCACAAAATTTGCAAAACCCGAGCCCCGGGCCAACTTCTTGAATTCTAGAAAATTTAACATCAACGGATTCCTTATCTTGCCACGAGTATATACATATCAAGAACTCCCAAATCCGATCTCAAATGACCCATCAAAACTCAATTTGAAATATCAAAACTCAAGCCCTAGTTCTTCCTTCTTTTTTGATAAATTTTCATAAATTTCTAGGTGGATTCTACCATTAAATCATGTTTTTAGGTCATAGAACTCACCTCCAATCAATCCCAGTCGAAATCCCCTTCAATTCTCGTCCAAAAGATCTTAAGGATGTTCAAAAATGGTTGAAAAATACCTTAGCTCACGGATGAAATATTATTTTAAAACCCTTATGCCCAGACCTTTTTCGCTTCTGCGATCAAATTACCGCACATGTGGTTTCCGCTTCTGCGGAATTCTTCCACTTCTGCGATGATTCACTATTCGCCAAAAATTGCTTCTGCGGTCACAAACCGCACCTGTAGACTCCGCTTCTGCGGTCAACCATCCGCTTCCGCGGAAATCCCACAATGTCAAAAATCCACACCTGTGATACCCTTTTCGCATCTGCGGCCCCTTTTTCGCAGATGCGGAAATACCAGAACCAGCAAACTTTAGAAATGCTGCAAGTCCAAAATTCATCCCGATGGCCATCTGAAATCACCCCGAGGCCCTCGGGACCTCAACCAAAAGTGCCAACGCATCCTAAAATATCATTCAAACTTGATCCAATCATCAAAACACCACAAAAAAACACCAAAACTATCAAATTACATTGGATTCAAGCCTAAGTTTTTCTAAAACTTCTGAAATACGCATTTGATGAAAAACCCGACCAAAACACCTCTGAATGACCTGAAATTTTGTACACACATCCCAAATCACCTAACGAAGGTATATAAACTCTTAAAATTCCATTTCGACTCTCGGATCAAAATCTCACCTATCAACCAGAATTCGCCAAAATACTAACTTCGCCAATTCAAGTCTAATTCTACACCGGGCCTCCAAAATCAATTCTGATCACGAACCTAAGTCTCAAATCATCCCCCGTAGATAACCGAATCACCAGAAATCATATTCGAGCCCTCTAACCATAAGTCGACATCCGGTTGACTTTTTCAAACAAAACCTTCCTTAAAGAGACTAAGTGTCTCGTTTCCTTCTAAAACTAATCCGATTCGACTCGTTCACCCAAGACTTTTATAATGAAACATAAGGAAGCAGAAAAATGGGGGAAATGGCCAGTAACTCACATGAAGACGGGTCGGGTCATCATACTTAACCTCAAAATCGCGGAATAGCCTTTTAAAATATTCTTCTCGGCACTTAAAAATCCTTCTTCGCTAACGCGGTAAAAGCCTCGCGTTCGCGAAGCACAAAAATTCCATTGACCAAAATTCTCCAATGCAAATGCGACAACCAGCTCGCAAATGCATAGCTTTACCCAGGCAACCCTTCGCGAACGCGATGACTTAAATCCTTTGAAGCTCAACCTCACCAAACCTTCTATGCGAACGCGAACCTAACCTATGAACGCGTAGAACTAAATTATCATCACACAGAAACACCCATCATGAACGCGAGTCCCCGACTGCGAATGCGAAGAACAATTGTCTACAACACTTCAGCTGGTTTTCTACAATTTCAAACAACATAAATGGTCTGATTGACCACCCGAAACTCACCCGAGGCTCTCGGAACCTCA
This sequence comes from Nicotiana glauca, assembly GCA_026770625.1. NCBI lineage: Eukaryota > Viridiplantae > Streptophyta > Magnoliopsida > Solanales > Solanaceae > Nicotiana > Nicotiana glauca. The sequence goes on along the minus strand of MU775858.1, from coordinate 70,041 downwards.
ACCAAACATGCCAATATATCCCATAACATCATTCAAACTTATTCCAACCTTCGGAACACTCAAAATAACATCAAAATATCAAATTTTCATCGGATTCAAGCCTAAGAATCCAAAAATCTTCCAAAATACACTTTTAATAAAAAATCCAACCAAACCACGTCCGAATGACCTGAAATTTTACACACACATCCCAAATGACACAATGGGGCTACTTCAACTTCTGGAATTTTATTCCGACCTCTATATCAAAATTTCACCTATCGACCGAAAAACGCCAAAATCTCAATTTCGCCAATTCAAGCCTAAACCTTCCATGGACCTCCGAAATGCATTCCGATCACGCTCCTAAGTCCCAAGTAACCTAACGGAGCTAAACAAATCATAAAATTTTGATCTGAGATCATATACAAGCAAGTCAACTCTTGGTCAAACCCTTCAAATTTCTAGCTTCAAATTGAGAACTGTTCTTCCCAATTCATTCCGATTACCCTGAATACCAAAATCAATGATTTACATAAGTCATAATATATCACGCGGGGCAAATCATGCCCGAGAACTTACGAATAAAGTGCAAAAGCTCAAACCGACCGGTCGGATCGTTATATATATATAACCAAAATAGAAAAAAAAAGTAATTTAATTTATATATATATATATAACCAAAATAGAAAAAAAGTAATTTAATTTTTTTTAAAAATAGTAACCAACTTTGGTTGCTATTTTGGTCAAACAGTCAAAAAATGGCGACCAATATTGGTCGCTATTTTGGCCAAACAGTCAAAGAACTTAATTAGCTACCAAAATAGCGACCAACGTTGATTGCTTTTTCTAAATCGAGAGTCAAACACGGGTTACCCCCTCCCATTCTTTTATTTTCTTCCCAAAATTTTCCCAAATTCTCTCTCAACACATTCCCCTCCCCTTCTCTATTTCCCTCACACAGATCAATCTTCCCACCCCGCGCCACCATCGGAGCCGCCGCCATTGCCACCGCTGCCGCTGCCCCTTTCTCTCCTTCTCTACCTAAAAAAAACCTAGGTTTGAATTATAACCTTAATCTTTGTTATTTCTAGTTTTTGTTTCAATTATTTCAATATTGTAGTTTAAGGATATGAATTAGTTTTTAAATTCTTTGAACATTGTATTTTATGGAGGATTAGGGTTTAGGTACTGTTTTAGTTAGATTTGTTAATTAATTTAATTAACTAATTAGTTTAATTAGTGTTGAATTTAGTTTAGTTAGATTTGAATTTTACTTTGTATTGTCTTGATAGTTTAGTTAGAATCTAGGGTTTAGGATATGAATTGGATTTTTAGTTTATGCATTGGAATTTTAGTTTATAAATTAAAATTTTAGGATATGAATTGAACTTTTGTGGATATGAGTTGAACATGTAGGATATGAATTGAACATTTAGGATATGTTTTGGACTTTTAGTTTATGAATTGAACTTTTAGTATATGAATTGTACCTTTAGGATATGAATTGGACTTTTAGTTTATGTATTGGAATTTTAGTTTATAAATTGAAATTTTAGGATATGAATTTAACTTTTGTGGATATGAGTTGAACATGTAGGATATGAATTGAACATTTAGGATATGTTTTGGACTTTTAGTTTATGAATTGAACTTTTAGTATATGAATTGTACCTTTAGGATATGAATTGGACTTTTAGTTTATGTATTGGAATTTTAGTTTATAAATTGAAATTTTAGGATATGAATTTAACTTTTGTGGATATGAGTTGAACCTTTACGATATGAATTGAACCTTTAGGATATGAGTTGGATTTTTAGTTTATATATTGGAATTTAGGATATGAATTGAACCTTTAGGATATGAATTGGACTTTAAGGATATGAATTAGATTTTTAGGATATGAGTTGAACCTTTAGGATATGAATTCGACTTTTTGTTTATGTATTAGAATTTTAGGATATGAATTGAATCTTTAGTATACAAATTAAAATTAGGATATGAATTGAACTTTTGAATTGAACCTTTAGGATATGAATTGGACTTTTAGAATATGAATTGGACCTTTAGGATATGAATTTGACTTTGTTTATGAATTGAACTTTTTAGGATATGAATTGAACCTTTAGGATATAAATTGGACTTTAAGGATATTAATTGGACTTTAAGGATATGGATTGGACTTTTAGAATATGAGTTGAACCTTTAGGATATGAATTGGACTTTTAGTTTATGAATTGAACTTTTAGGATATGAATTGAGCCTTTACGATATGTATTGGACTTTAAGGATATGAATTGGACTTTTAGGATATGAGTTGAATCTTTAGGATATGAATTAAACCTTTAGGATATGAATTGGACTTTTAGTTTATGTATTGGAATTTTAGGATATGAATTGAAACTTTAGTTTATAAATTAAAATTTTAGGATATGAATTGGACTTTTGTGGATATGAGTTAAACTTTTAGGATATAAATTGAACTTTTGTGGATATGAGTTGAACCTTTAGGATATGAATTGAACCTTTAGGATATGAAATGAACTTTTGTGGATATGAGTTGAACCTTTAGGATATGAATTGGAATTTTAGTTTTTAAATTAAAATTTTAGGATATGAAATAAACTTTTGTGGATATGAGTTGAACCTTTAGGATATGATTTGAACCTTTAGGATATGAATTGGACTTTTGGTTTATGTATTGGAATTTTAGTTTATGAATTGAAATTTTAGGATATGAATTGAACTTTTGTAGATATGAGCTGAACCTTTAGGATATGAATTGAACCTTTAGAATATTAATTGGACTTTTAGTTTATGTATCGGAATTTTAGTTTATAGATTGAAATTTTTTTAGGATATGAATTGAACTTTTGTGGATATGAGTTGAACCTTTAGGATATGAATTAAATCTTTAGGATATGAATTGAAATTTTGTGGACATAAATTGAAATTTAAGATTGCGGGAGGATTTTGTAGAAGGGGGTGATGACTTTATTAGACATGCAATGGAACTTGGCATCATAAAGTTGTCTGGTGTCTTTGTGTGATTATCTTCGTAGTACTATTACTCTGGATGAACTTTGGATATAGAGAATAACTTGGATATAGTACTGTTTATCGTGAAAATAGTAACAACAATTATATTTGTAAATGGGATTCTAAAAATACATGATCTATTCTCGAGCTAGTTTGTAAGGGTTGTTAGTGATAAAATGGGAAGTAAGACGGTAAAGATCGAGTTAGCCAAAGCAGTAATCGAACCAGTAAGGGAAATTTTTTCGGGTGCAAAGCAGGCCAGTGGGTACCTCGGAGCTGGGCCTCGATCTGATCTCGGGCTTATCGAGGATCGTCAGGAAGGGGATAACAAGAAAAGATATAAATAAGTAAGGCTTTATACTACTAATCATGAGCCAAATAATGAAGAACAAACGAAGAAAATAATGAAGTGCTAAGGCGACCTCGAGGTCGATGAAGATAGATATCTTAGAAGAGAGAGAGAGAGAGATAGAGAGAGAGAGAGAGAGAGAGAGAGAGAGAGAGAGAGAGAGAGAGAGAGAGAGAGAGATTATTTCATAGTGGAGAAGTGGAGCAATATCAGTCGTTTACAAGGTAGGGTGAGTACCCCTTATATAGGCAAGGGGACTCGATATAGTACATGATGCATTAAATGTAAAGATACGGGGATGGGACTTCTGGACAAGACACTAGAACCTGTTGGCTCGGGCTATCCCCTCGGGAGCTTATCGTTCGCGCAATTTCTGCTAGGTTGTCGACACCCTCTTTTTTTCTCTCTCTCCATGAGCGAGACCGGATTTACGACATTTGGGAGGACAACTCTATTCCCATTTAGGAATTGGGTTTTTGGAATTGAAAAGTCGTCACCTAATGATTAAGTGCATTAGGACACTAAGGGTTTTGAATTTGAAAACCAGAGTTCGGGTAAGAGCTAGACATTATCTCGAGGGGAAGGTGTTAGGCACCCCTCAAGATCCACTAGTGTGGTTCTCGGCCATGCTACAATTGTGACTTCAAATGCAAACAACAAGTAGGCAAACAAAAATTACAAATACAAAGAGGGATTTTCATATAAGGGTTGCAAGGGATTAAAAAAGTTAAAGAAACTGAATTTTGATAGAGGAAGCAGTTTTGAAATTTTGAATAAAAGAGTAAAAAGAGAAAATTTTACATGATTGGTGCAAGTTAAAAGCTGTTTAAAAAGCCGGATTTTGGCAAAATAAAAATAGACAAATAAGGGAAGGGGTCTTAGGTTTATACATAATATGTGTCACCCCACACAACACCCGGTAACTATTTATACACGTGGTGTTATTGCGTGGTTATCATATCCATATCTACCCTTTCCCACCCCGTTAAGGTATTAAACACAAAATGGTGTCATTACCTATAGCATGCTATTACCCGTCCCAATCCTATCAGTCATAAAGGCTTTTAGGACTACTAATCTTAAAGGGAGGAAGCTTGGCTTTTAGAGGTTTAAAAAGGATAAAAATTCTAGGGCACTAACCAAAACACATAATGCAGTTAGTGGGGAGGTAAAACAATTAAAGGCTCAAGTAGGCCTCCTATAACCACAGAAATCATGTAGCTTAGCGTGTCTTGCATATACTGATTAGGTCCAAATTAGACTTAAGCGTTAAGCGGACTAGTTCAACCCATATTTTTAGACAAGAAATCTGCATTAGGCTCACCTGGTTGTAACCTATCGAAGACTGATGCAGTTAATTAATTACCTACTGGTTTGTCTAAGTGATAACCTATATGTATGGCATCTACTGGTTTCAGAAATAAAGAAGTAAACTGATTACAGGAAGTTGCCAATTTTAACAGAATGATACGAGTTCTGCAGTTTGTTACTACTGACAGACTAATCTTAAAATGAGTGATTCAGATTTGGTTGATAGTTCCTATAGGCATGCTTTCTAGCGTTGTTAATTTACACACTTTTATAGGCGTAACAGGAATGCAAAAATCCTACGAGCATGGTATCTAGGATGGAATTGATTCTTATTTAACCTATAACTATTTGCTTAATGATAGATGCAAAAATGCAAAATCTTAAAGACATGGTCTCTATATGCAGAATTCCTATGAGCAGGATATCTATATGATATACAGAGTTCCTATGAGCATGGTTTCTACATGTGACAATGCATAATTCCTATGAGCATGATTTCTATACATGAAAGTGTACAATTCCTATGAACATGATTTCTATATATGAAAATGCAGAATTCCTATGAGCATGATCTCTACATATAAAAGTGCAAAAATCCTAGGAGCATGACTTCTATTTATGGAAGTGCAGAACTCAAAGAAAACTCCTATAGGCAGGATATCTACCCTTAAGCATACATAAATAACCCTCCCCTTTTACTAGAACCCCATAAGTTATTACAAATTTATTACAGACCAAATGAATCAAACAGGAAAGTAAAATTGCATCAGAGCTTTTAAACTACATCCAAGGAGCCTAATTCAGAATGACGGTCTAACAATATGATATGAACCAACTGCTAGGGTCGGGTTCCAAAGCCTTTCTCTTATCTAGAGTGTATCAAAGTTCCAAGGAGTTTTAGGAACTCCAGGCAATGCTTACACCCAGATATCATTACAGAACTGAATTAAAGTGCAGTGTGGAAGGGCCAGCACTCCAATGTCCAAGTTTAGAGGGAACTCAAGGTCCCAAGGCAAGGCTCCTTGGAGGGGGGTAGAACTTAGAATCTAGGAACAAGTGTAAGCGCAATAGAGGGAACTAAGGGATGCCAGGGCAGGCTGGTGGTCATGCCCAGCAACATAGAATGATGGCACACCCCTGCCCAGCCTACTAGCCAAACATTGGAGAGCTAGGACCTATTGAATGATAGACCAAGGCCTGGGAAGTAATTAGAATACTGTCAGGCCAAGGCTTTAACTCAGCACATAGAAGGGATTAGGGGGTAGGGATTCATAGAGGAAGAAGCAAAGAAGGAAAAATACTTAGCATTAGTTACAAGACATAAACAGCAAACCACACAAAAGAATGAGACTACAGAATAAACACATAGGGATGAGGTAAAAGTTTAAATAAAAGACATACCACTTTCAGAAAGAGACAAGTAAAAGAGATAGAAATCTTGCAAAGAAGCCACAGTACAAACAGCAAGAGAGAATACTTTGTGTGTGAGCGTGAGTTTAGAAAAGACTCCAGTGTTTTTTTCAATGAAAAAGCAGGTTTTTATAGTATAAAAGACATGCAGAAAATAAGGTAAGAAAAAATTAAGGAGCTGAATGTCAATTAAGAATCAGGACCTCCTTTGACTAGGGAATTCAGATTCAAACGGTAAAAACTAATTAAGGAAAGAAATCAAATAAACAACTTGTGCAAAGTAGTTCATTAGGGGTAAATACATGGGGGTTTAAATTAAGGTAAGAAGTTTAAAATACACGGTTAACACAAATAAGGTAAGGATCCATCAACATATAGTAAATCAAAGAGGTCAAAGATTTTTGTAAGTATTGGTCCATGAATGAACCAAGTCAGAAAAGCTAAGGGAAATTTTTACTCAAATCGAGTAATAGGGAAGTCAGCAAACATGGAAAGGAATCAATCAAACATATATAAAGGAAGTATGAAATCAATCACAATCGACAGCCATTTAGAAGGGAGGTTTTGAATATATAAAGAATACACAAGTAACAGGCATGAGAGGCTGAATTTAGGACAAAGTGAAAGTGTCATACAATTACAAAAATAAGTAAGTAGTAAATTATAGGAATATGGTAGTCATCTCAGAGAAGAGGGAATATCAGATATCATGCAAAAGACCAAGTGAAAACGTCTTATACAGTTTAGCAAGAGGTTAGAATTGTATGAAGAAACAAAAATTGAAGCAATGATTTTGAAACTTTAGTGAAATAGTAGATGAAACAAGTTCAGGAACTCAAATAAGTCCAAGAGATTAGGGTTTTTGAAATCAAGCAAGTTTAAAGATAAAGCACAAGTAAATCACATAGCAAGTAGCCTCAAAAATCGAATCTAGAGATAAAAACAAGTCAATCAGGCAAAAACTATTAACTGAATAAGAGCAAAAATCATAAAGGAACACGTATTTCCCAGTGGAAGAAACTCATGAATAACATAATAAAGAACAATCATGCAAAAAATGCAGTAGAAGAACTCGTAAGAACAAGGTAGAAGAAACACATAAGGATCATAGAAGAGACATAGTAGAAGAAACATATAAGAATCACAGTAAAGCATGTTAAAAGTCAAAGAAACCTTAAATCAGAGAAGGTGAAAGGTTTTAAGGCAAAGTTTTGAAAGAACCTTTTAAGAAAATGTTTGAAACCTTAAGATAAATACATATTTAGGACAGATCTAGAGAAATCACAAGAACCTTGAAAGGTTAGGGTTTCAGAAGAAACCTAGAAGTGAGAAAGGCCTGGAAAACTCGTGGATCTAAGTCGGAGGAGTTAGACTCAGGCTCGAATGACCATGATATGCCGGAGTAAAGCCGGAGACGACCATGGAACCCTGAATCGAAGGAAATCTGGGTAGGGATCTTCAAGGGTCAGGCCTTGAATCTTCAAAGAACCGGTGTATAAGAGCACCAAGGGGTTGGTGTAAAGACCCTCATAGCTTTGGTGGCCATAGATTCCGGTAGATCTATGGTCTGAGATGGCAAGAGGCGGCTAGGGTTTGAGAGAATTTGAGAGAGTGAAAGGTTTTAGAGGCGGTGGCTGAGGAGAAATGAAGTAGGGTAAGGGGTCGTTTGAATTAAAAAAGGAAAGGGAGGAGGGGAGTCGTTGATCTAAAAGATCAACGGCTGGGATTAAATGGGTTAAATGGGGATCGGGTTTGGGTATGATAAGAAAGGGTATGGGTCGGGTTATAATAAAATTGGGTCGTTTGATTAGGGTGTGATTAGGGGGTTAAATTGAGTCCATAATTGCAAATGAAATGGCTATGTATTAAATAACCAATTTCTCCCCTTTAATTTATATAAAAATAGTTAAAAATGATTTTAAAATAAATTAAAAGCACTGAACCAATTAAATATATATAAAAATTAATCTAAAAATATTGGGAATAATTTTATAATTGTAAAATACCATTAATCGTAATATTGGCTATAATTGCAATTTTATGCAGTTTTAGTTTAAAAATATCAAGTAAATTAGTAAAAATATGCAAAAATCACCTTTATTGTATTTTGGAGTAAATATGAGGATGGAAATAAATTACTCACCAAAATGATAGTTTTGGGAATAATTTTTTGATTTTGTACTGCTAAAACAAATAATAAAATGAATTTAAAAAGCTTTAAAAATGTCAAAATTCTTGGGCATACTTATATATGCATGTACATGATATTTTGAGAGTAGTTCGAGTATAAAAAAAATAGGCGGGGAAAAATTGAAGTATCAACAGCTGCCCCTCTTTAGCCGGAAATGATGAAAGAGTTGTCGGGTAAAGATAGAATTACCAATTTTGACCGCGAGAAATGACTTGCAAAGGTTTTGACTGTGCTCTGGTTTCTAAGCTGCCCACATATCCCTGGTTTTACAGGAATCATGTCATATGTAGTTCAGGATACATAGACGGAGTATGCCGATGGAGGTTTTCGAAGAGACATGCGCAATATTTAGGTTGGGAAGGGTGGTCAAGGACTGATGGGTTGTGAGAAACCGGGGCGAGATCACTACTGCTGTAATGGTCGTTGCCAGCTGATGTACCTGCAATTGAGTAATATAAGCATATCGTGCAGAATTTTAAACATGATGCAAGTTCCCATTGGACCATGAATGTTGTCTTTGGACGGTAAAGATAACGTCCTCAGACCATGATGTACTGGGCCATAAAGCACATAATAAAGGATTCGCAGGCTATGAAATGATGTTTCGGGCCATGATAATGGTGCCTCGAACCATGATGCCTTTGAATAATGAAGTGCAGAATATAAAGCAGGGTCCTCGGGCCATGGCATGACGTTCTCGGGCTATGAAGATGGTGCCTCCGAACAATGATGCCCTTGGAATGTTTGGCGGTATTTCAGCCCATGAAATGCAAGATTTGGCGGTATATCAGCAAATGAAATGCAAGATTTGGCGGTATTTCAGCCGATGAAATGCAAGGTTTGGCGATATTTCAGCCCATAAAATGCAAGATTTGGCATGCAAGATTTGGCGGTATTTCAACCGATGTGAAGGAGAAATGTAAATGGCGATATTTCACCTGACAAATATTTAAATTAAGCTGGCAATGTTTCAGCCGATGTAGAGAATGTAAATGGCGATATTTCAGCCGACAGGAACTTAAATAAAGTTGGCGATGTTTCAGCCATGCAGAACATGTAAATGGCGATATTTCAGCCGACAGGAATTTAAATAAAGTTGGCGATGTTTCAACTATGCAGATGGAGGTAGAGCTTAACCTCGGGAGGCAGAATGGTAGCCTTATGCAATGCAGAGAATGCAGGATGGAGGTAGAGCTTAACCTCGGAAGCAGAATGGTAGCCTTATGCAATGCAGAGAAATGCAGGATAGAGACAGTGCTTAGTCTCGGAAGGCAGAAAGGTAGCCTTATGCAATGCAGAGAAAAAATACAAATGGAGACAGTGCTTAGTCTCGAAAGGCAGAAATATAGCCTTATGCAATGCAAAAATAGAGATGGAGATAGAGATTAGTCTCGGAAGGCAGAAAGGTAGCCTTATGAAATGCAGAGAAAAATGCAGATGGAGATAGAGCTTAGTCTTGGAAGGCAGAAAGGTAGCCTTATGCAATGCGAAAAATAAAAGTGAGGAGTAACGAAATCTCTTAGCTGATAGTTGATTGTCATTGTGGCTGCTGGGAATGTCGTGCGCGGATAGCACTTGTAAATGGGCGATGATCCTGAGAATTGTATTCCTGAAGAGTGTGAGTTTGTAATCGTATCCGATGATTCTATGTTTTTGGGGTGCCTGCATTCAAAGAAAGATTGTGAGTTTTGTCGGGGGGAAGGTTAGTTCGTCTTCCCGTAGACTTCGCTTGTCCTACTAGGCTCTTGCTTTCATTTGGGGTAGCATTGCTAAACAAAGAAATTTTGACAGTAGCCATGCATGATTTAGTAAAATAATAAAAACATGATGTGAATACATCAAGGTAAAATGGTTTTAGATGAACCGATGACTGCGACACGATTCAAGATATTGCAACCTCTTTTGCTTCGAAATTTTAAGGGTCCTCCTCAAAATTCTGCCCTAGTTTACTGGGCTGGTGCTTCTGACGGTTGCGCGTGATGATTGGCGAAGATCAACTTCGAAATTTTAAGGGTCCTCCTCAAAATTCTGCCCCAGCTTCCAATGTCGGGGGGAAATGAAAATTTTATTGAATTGTAACCGAACCCATAAGGCTGCCTACATATCCCTTCTTAAACGGGAATCAGGTCAGGCTTAGTTCAAATTACATCATAAAGGAATCATAATGGTTACACATAGTATCGTTCACTGCATCTGAATTGATCGGCTTTAGCCAAACTTCTCCATCCATTTCTGCGAGTATGAGGGCTCCCCCGGTTAGAACCCGGTGAACCATGTACGGACCTTGCCAGTTGGGAGAGAATTTCCCTTTGGCTTCATCTTGATGCGGAAAAATCTTTTTCAGTACTAACTGTCCTGGCGCGAATTGTCTTGGCCTGACTCTCTTGTTGAAGGCTCTGGTCATTCTGTTCTGATAAAGCTGACTATGGAAACTATATTCAATATTTTTCCTTCTATAAGGTCTAATTGCTCATAGCAACTCTTTACCCATTCTGCATCTTCAGGTTCTGCTTCCCGCATAATTCTCAGGGAGGGAATCTCTACCTCGGCTGGGATGACTACCTCAATACCGTAAACCAACATATAGGGTGTTGCCCCAGTTGATGTGCGGACTACGGTACGGTATCCCAATAAAGCAAAGGATAGCTTTTCATGCCACTGCTTGTGTTTCTCTATCATTTTCCTTACTATCTTCTTAATGTTCTTATTGGCCTCTTCTATGGCTCCATTCATCTGAGGTTTGTAGGTTGTAGAATTCTTGTGCCTAATCTTAAATGTCTCACACATTGCTTTCATCAGATCACTGTTGAGATTGGAACCATTGTCAGTGATGATTGACTTGGGGACGCCGAACCGGCAAATGATACGATCGCGAACAAAGTCTGTCACAACCTTCTTGGTTACCGCCTTATATGATGCTGCTTCAACCCATTTGGTGAAATAATCAATCGCCACTAGTATGAACCTATGCCCATTTGATGCGGCAAGCTCGATAGGTCCAATGACATCCATCCCCCAAGCGGTGGCGAGCTAGTTGCATTGAGCTCGTTAGGAGGCACCTTTATCATATCTACATGTATCTGACCGTGGTGGCACTTTCGGACATACCAAATGCAGTCTGTCTCCATAGTCATCCAAAAATAACCAGCTTGGAGTATTTTCTTGGCTAAGACAAAACCGTTCATATGTGGACCGCAGGTCCCTGCATGAATTTCTTCCAATAGCCTAGATGCTTCCTTTGCATCGACATACCTTAATAACCCCAAGTCGGGAGTCCTTCGGTAAAGGATTCCTCCACTGTGAAAGAAGTGATTGGATAACCTCCGCATTGTGCGCTTTTGAGTAGCGTTTGCAAGTTCTGGATACTCTCATATTGACAGGTACTTCTTAATGTCATGGAACCATGGTTTTCCATCTGCTTCTTCCTCGACATGAGCACAGTAAGTAGGTTGGTCCTGGATTTATTTCGGAATGGGATCAATGAAATTCTTATCTGGATGTTGAATCATGGATGACAGAGTGGCCAATGCATTAGCGAACTCATTCTGAACTCTGGGGACATGCTGGAATTCTATCTTCGTAAACCTCTTCCTCAATTCTTGTACATGATGCAAGTATGGGAGTATCTTGGAATTCTTGGTTGCCTACTCTTCTCGAACCTGATGTATGAGCAAGTCTAAATCCCCGATCACTAGTAACTCCAGAACGTTCATATCAATGGCCAACTTGAGCCCTAAGATGTAGGCTTCGTACTCGGCCATGTTGTTGGTGCACGGTAACCTGAGTTTGGCGGACACCGAGTAATGCTGACCTGTTTCTAATACTAGAACTGCTCCTATGCCAACTTCTTTAAAGTTTGCCACTGTCGACAAACATTCTCCAGCCATCATAGGATTCTACTATGTCTTCTCCTATGAAAGAAACCTCCTCATTGGGAAAATACGTCTTTAGAGGCTCGTATTCTCCGCCTATCAGGTTTTCGGCAAGATGATCGGCTAGTTCTTGTCCTTTGATCGCTTTCTGGGTCACGTAGACAATATCGAACTCACTCAACAGCATTTGCCATTTGGCCAGCTTGCCCATGGGCATGGGCTTCTAGAAGATGTACTTTAGTAGATCCATCCTTGATATGAGATAAGTGGTATAGGCACAGAAATAATGCCTCAACTTCTGAGCTACCTAAGTCAGAGCACAACAGGTGCATTCTAATAGGGAATACCGGGCCTCGTACGGGGTGAACTTCTTACTGAGATAGTAGATGGCTTGCTCCTTTCTCTCCGTTTCATCATGTTGTCCCAAAACACAACCGAATGCTCCATCTAGTACTGCAAGGTAGAGCAATAGCGGTCTACCTGGTTCAGGCTGAACCAGGACTAGCGGCGTTGACAGGTATTCCTTGATTATGTCGAAAGCCTTTTGACAATCATCGGTCCATTTAGTGGCAGCGTCCTTCTTCAACATCTTAAAGATTGGTTCGCAAATGATGGTGGACTGGGCTATGAACCGACTGTGTAGTTGGCTCTTCCCAAGAAACTCATAACCTCTTTCTTATTCTTTGGCGGTGGCAATTCCTAAATGGCCTTAACCATCAACGGATCGAGTTCTATTCCCCCTCGACTTACGATGAACCCAAGCAATTTTCTGGCTGGAACCTCAAAAGCGCACTTGGCAGGATTCAGTTTCAGGTTATACCTTCTTAATCTGTTGAAGAACTTTTTTAAATCTCCCATATGGTCAGTGGCTTTCCTAGATTTGATGATGACATCATCTACGTACACCTCGATCTCTTTTTGTATCATGTCATGGAAGATAGTAGTCATGGCCCTCATGTAGGTGCCCCATCATTCTTTAATCCAAATGACATCATCTTGTAACAATACATTCCCCATGGCATAATGAAAGCCATTTTTTCCGCGTTCGAATTATGTCCATCCATATCTGATGATATCCAGCAAAACAATCAAAAAATGACTGTAGCTCATGCTTGGCACAGTTGTCGATCAGGATGTGTATGTTCGGTAATGGGAAATCGTCTTTCGGACTGGCCCGGTTGAGGTCCCGGTAGTCGACACATATTCTGACCTTCCTATCCTTCTTCGACACTGGCACAATATTGGCTAACCATGTTGGATACTCCACTACCCTGAGGACCTTGGCTTTGACTTGTTTAGTAACTTCTTCCTTAATTTTCAAACTCATGTCTGGCTTGAACTTTCTGAGTTTCTGTTTTACTGAGGATATGCCGGATCTGTTGGCAGTTTGTGAGCTACGATAGATGTAATGAGACCGGTCATATCATCATATGATCAGGCAAATATGACCTCATATTCTTTTAAGAACTCCGTGTACTCTTCCTTTCTGACAGTGACAAGTGAACACTGATGCGCGTTTTATTGATGTTCTCTGTATTCCCCAAGTTGATAACCTCGGTTTCGTCCAAGTTAGACTTAGGTCTGTTCTCAAAATATTCAATCTCTTTAACGACCTCTTCTGGTATCTCATCTTCTTCTGAGTCTATATCCGTTTGTTGCGTTATTTCGTTGCATGTCACATTCATCGGTTCATCGAGATAAGTAATAATAATGTTGTGTAAGGTAAAGTAAATGGCAAAGAAAAAGAGATAATAAGAGCGAGATTTATAAAAACTTAAATGCTTTAATAAATGCCAAAAGAATTGTTTTGAACATCGGAGCTTTTTTCAAAATTCAAAGATAATACTGAAGGGAAATCAACTAGCGAAAAATAAAAGATAATGCATAATGCTTTGTTCAGCCTTGCTACCCCGAAGCTCTCCAGGCCTTGGTGGTTTTGACGGACCAATTGTTGAGGCGCTCTCCTCGGTTCACTGTCTGTATGGAAGGGCCTTCCTCCCCTTCCTCCTCGAGAATGACGTGACAGTCCATATTGTCATCTTCCAAGAATAAGTTCTTCATTGCTGCTAATGCTTCATCTTCCTCTGACCCATATATGATGTCGGCCGACTGGAAAGTCTGTTCCAGGTGGGGTATAGGGTGCTCCAGCGGATAGTAAGGGCCGCGCCATGTTGGCGACCAATTCTGGAATTCATCCCAAGTATAACCATACCCTAACCCAAAAGTGGTGCCATGCTTCTTAAGTTTGATAGGCTTGGTGATTCCCTGAAGGTTCTTGCCGACCCTTTGCCAGGTTCATACCCGCTCCAGTTTAGTATACTCTCTACTTTTTATCCCACCACTTATCTTTGTCTACGGCGTTGACTCGCTCAATGTGGTGGTAGGTTTCTCCTTCTAGCTTCCTTCTTCCTTCAATTGCTGGGATGGTTTGGCGACTATATATGGGGTTACTCCCATCACCGTGAATAATCACCTCTTAGTGATTCCACTCGAACTTCACTTCCTGGTGCAGGGTTGAGGCTACGGCTCTAGCGGCATGGATCTAAGGTCGTCCTAGTAGTAAGTTGTAAGATGTCGGGATGTCTATTACTTGAAAATCGACATCGAACTATGTTAGCCCTATTTATAGACATAAACTGATCTCCCCAATAGTGGACCTTTGAGAAGCATCGAAAGCATTGACGTTGATAGCCCCATCCTTGATTTTATGTAGACTCTTCCCCAATGTTCTGAGGGTCACCAATGGACAAATGTTGAGGCTGGATCCTCCGTCAATCAAAGTTTTGGTGATGAAATAGTCTTCACATTGCATAGTGATATGCAACGCTTTTTTGTGTCCTAAAACTTCAGGGGGTAATTCATCCTCGTGGAAAGTGATCTTATGACTCTCCAATATCTGCCTGACCATATTTTCCATATCTCATCCAGTTATATTGCTGGGATGTATGCCTCGCTCAGTATCTTTATTAGGGCGTTCTTGTGTGCCTCAGAGCTCTGCAGCAGAGCTAGAATGGAGATCTGTGCTGGTGTTTTATTTAATTAAGAGATCATCAGGTCCAGTATCAATAGGCCGTCCAAAGGCCTGCTTACTTGATTCAACTAAGTGCTTCGGAGTATAAATTCTGCCAGTCCTGGTCATACCTGTGCTACGATTTATTCTCCAGACTTAGTTTTTCCCTTCCTTCTTGCCTCGACGGTGTAATCCCAAGGAATGGCCTGTGTCTGGAATGGTGTTACTGCTGACATCGCTACTGGAATGGGCACTCTCGTTTTGGGTGGCAACACAGCAACTTCAAACGGTACCCTTGGAGAACCAAACTCCACCTCAATCGGCTCTGTGGTCCTTTCGGATGAGGTTGTTTCAAACTCGAGAGGCACAGACATGTTTACTTCAGCATCCCCAGAAGGCTGGATCTGGACTACAATTGGTTTCAATGTGACGGTTGGTTTCTTGGTCTCGTCACCTTCGGCAACTAATCCAATTGACCCCTTGGGGTCCCAATCATCTTCTACCTCAATCATGTGCACACCATCACCCTTATGATCAGGCAAAGGATTCTTTCGAACATTAGGAGCAGGTTCTTTCGTCATGATGATTTTGTTGTCAATTAGAGCTTGGATTTTGTCTTTTAGAGATCGCCACTCATCAATGGTATGCCCTTTAATGCCGGAATGGTACGCACAGGTTTTATTTGGATTGACCCACTGGGAAGGATTTTCTGGAGTTATGGCAAGGATTGGGGTGACGTAATTGGCTGTTTGAGCCTTTCATATAGTTGTTCGATTGGCTCAACGATGGAGGTGTATTTCTTGGGAGGTCTACGGTCGAAGTTAGGGCGCCGCCTGGGGAAGTTTTGGCGGGCGGGAGGTGATTGGTGGTGAGTATTATAGGCTTGGTAGACGGGTACAGGTTGGGAATATTTTGGTGAAGTGGGTTGGTATGCGGGTGATGGGGATGGTTGGTAAGCGGGTGATGAAATTTGGTAAGAGGGCGGATGTGCTTAGTAATTAAGAATAGGCTGGTATGTGAGAGGGGGTCTTGGGTAGGCTTGGTATTTTACTAGAGACTTGGTTCTTTGTGCGACTAGCACGGCACTCACGTCCTTTTTCTTGGATGTGCCACCAGATTGTAGAGCTTTGTTGGTGGCCTGCAGTGCCTCAAAATTAGTGACCATACTGCTCTTAATGCCTACCTCAATCCTTTCTCCTAGATTGATGATATCGGAGAATTTCTGGCCCTCTATCAACATTAACCTCTCATAATATTATGGATCCTGAGCTCGAATGAAAAATCGGTTCATCTATTCTTCCTCTTAGGCTATCCTGACTTTAGCAGCCTCGGATCTCCATCGACTAGCATACTCGCAGAATGTCGAAGTGGGTTTATTTTTCAGATTCTGGATGTAGAAGATATCTGGTGCATTTTCTGTATTGAACCTGAGCCTATCCATGAAATCGGATGCCATTCCAACCCAGCCCGTCCACTTCTTGGGATCTTGGCTAATGTACAAAGATAGCGCATCACCTTTCAAACTTCTCATGAAGAGTTTCATGCGGATCTTCTCATCTCTTCCTACGCCGGCCAGTTTATCACAATATGTCCTCAGATGGACTCTATGATCCCCCGAGCCATCAAACATTTTGAACTTAGGAGGTTTGTACCCCTCCGGGAGTTCAACGTCTGGCTGAATGCAAAGATCCTCATAATTCAGTCCTTCAATGCCTTTGCTTCCTTCAATGCCCTGGACTCGGCTAGTCAATTTCTTGAGCTCGGCAGCCAGGTTCTTGATGAGAGAATCTTTGTCATCAAATTTTGGTGTGTTTATAATAGGTTTAGTGTATTGTGGCATGGTTTCCACATATATGGGAGTGTGGTGGGGATGATCATTTGATGGTTCAAGGATGAGGAGTGGAGCGTTGTTATGACATGTGTTGCAATTTTGATAAGTAGCGGGTTATTTCTGCGGCTTCGGGATGTTTTGTGGAGGTATGGGGTGTTGAGCTTTGGGAAAGTTGATGTCTGGAGTCATGAGGGAGACGGACAGACTTGCCAAGTTCCGAACTTGGTCTAGTTCTTCTTGAAATTTCAGTAACTTTTGTTCGAGCTGTGCGGCACTTTCTTTGGATACCTGAACACCCTGAGGAACCTCTACCCTTTCGGCTAAATCATCCTTTCTGATGTTGTTCACTTCTCCATTTTTGCTTTGTTCTTGCTTTTGATAGGACTTGGAGGAGGAGGAGGGCCCTTAAATCTTGTGGAGTAGGATGATGATGCCAGAATGCACGAACTAATCTTTTGGGGAGGGGAATAAAAATGAAAGTAAAAACAAAAAGGTAACAAGTTAGTACGGATTTTGAGAAAAAATATAGCAATATTAAACACATAGTACAAGAATGTAAATCGTGTCCTAAATTGGGTGCCTCGTTGTGCCCGAAGTAGGCCTAGCGACAAGTTGATTTGGAGAACTTATAATGCTAATGCCTCATTTTATTGATAAAAATAAGACGAATCCCAAAACAACACTAAAATTGCATAAAGTAAAATATCACTAATGGCCATTGGCCTTATTACATTTCAAAGCAAAAAAGAAACTCCTAACTATTTGGTCCTAGAAGGACCTTCCCCAGACTCGGCATCTTTGGCTCCATCAAACAGCGTCACCAGCTCACGCAATCCTAGCAGTAGATAAGCCCTAGCCAAATGTCGTCCTTCGTTACCCTCGACGTTTTGGCAATTCTCGATCCTCCGGATGAACTTCTCCTCCAGCTCTACTAAACCCCACTCTAAATGCCCTAGGCGCTTGTTGGCTCTGACAGCCATATCATTCCATTCCTCTATAAACTTTTGATTAGCCTCTTGAATCTCCTGATGCTCACTCTCGCACTCCCTGAGCCTTTTGCGCAACAGATTGTACTTAACCTGTATCTCAGCCCTTTTGTCGATGACCCTGTGACCTCGAGCAGACCCGGGCTGTCCTAACCCAGCATGATCTTCTTCTAGCCAACTTGGGTAGTATGAGGTGTAGCCGGCATGATATCTGTCAGGCTCTATGGAATCCTTTTCCTGGATGATCTTATTGTTCCACATGTGTTGAGCTTGACATTTACATGGGCTGTCTTCGTCTTGGAAATCAGCCTTGAAATGACTCATCTTCTCGACCTTTGGTACAACTTGCTTCCTCTCTGCCTGCCTCATAACTCGGAGAGGGACATAGGGATAAGTTCCCCTCAGATCAATAAGTATAAGAAATGGAGCGTCCCTAGAGCGGATGATGAACTCTCCAGTGGGGAACCATTCGAACATCCACTGCACCTTGTCTTCTTTCACGTTTTCAAACAACTCTACCCATTATCGAGCATCCCCCAATCGAGCAAACATGTCAGGCATATAGTTCATTCTGTTGGGATGGTGAAAGGCTAGATTATCATTCCACGGCCTTCGCGGAAGCTCTTGACAGTATCGACACTTTTAGAGACGTTCTATAAGCCAGAGTTGGACTAATAATTTGCAACCCTCAAAATGATTGGCCCCTCGTTGACAATTTTCCAAATCTCGGTAGATTTCCGCAACAATCATGGGCACTATGCTGAAATGTTGCCCTTCAATCCCCTACATTAATGTCTTGGCGACCATGGCTAGTCTGGTATGGATCCTAGCCTTCTTCACAGGAAACACTATCATTCCCAGGAAGCAGAACATGAAGACGAAAACTCTCTTCTCGATATGCCTTAATGATGTGAGGGTGAATTCATCTGGATAGTTACGGTAGGACTTGCTATGACCGTACCTCTCGTACAGGTAGTCGAAAGGAACATAGGAATCCTTCAAACAAGTCAAGTTTGAATTTTCTTCAACCCCATCATTTTGAAGAAACCTTTACCCTTGCGGTTTTCTGGCATGAGCAAACCTGGAGCCTCCTTAGGAATACCGACTAACCCACCTATTTACTCGAGCAATGGTATCATTTCAAGGTCCCTAAATCGAAATATCGATCTATCACTGTCCCAGAATAAGATCGCGGCCTCTATGATTTTGTTGTCCGGCCGAACTTCCAGAAGAGAGGGTAAGTTTCCCAAATACTTACGGACAAGAGTCCGGTCACTGGAATGAAGGTCTTCCCACCATATTAGCAACCTTGGGTGAATATTGGTTACCATGCTGAATCTGGGGATTTCATGCCTCATTTCCTACAAAACAAAGCGTTAGTCCCTCACCCCCGTCGGACTTGACTATTTAAATCAATAATTGGCATAAACAGCATTAAGTCCTCCAAATAAATGCACAGAGTATGGTGTTGTTCGTTTGGGTTCTAGGGTAACTCGGTGGACTTTGGATAAGGCTATCTTAAAGAGTCATTATGTGGACAACATAACTGACTCGACTAGGTTTGACAGTGATGCATGAACAGTTAAATAGAATAAGGTTTCTATGGGGTGCTAGACCGTTACCCTTGAGCGGACAACTCAAGAGGAAAAGGCACGGAACTGTTGACTGCACCGCTAATCGACTAGTTTTACCGTAAATACGCCTTTGCCAAAATTTAGGGGGTAATAATATTGGAAGAGCGCAACCACTCATCATGCGTTGCTATGGTATTTGTTTGGCACGAGTGGAATATGATGTTGAAGATGCAGTTACAAGAATGAAATAAATTGTCACGTATTTTCACGTTCATAATGATTACAACAATTGCTCAGAAATTACAATGGTATTGAAAGAAAGCAGCAAATGAAAGCGTTAAAGAAAAAGAAACAAAAGACAAGTCAATTTCGAATAAAGGTATTAAACAAAGCAATAAAGAAAACAGTAAAGTCACATATAACATACAGTGGTAGAAACCTAAAGAATCCCAGCGGAGTCGCCATGCTGTCGACGCCCCTTTTTTTCTCTCTCTCTAAGAGCAAGTCGGGTTTACGACATTTGGGAGGATAACTCTATTCTTGTTTGGGAATTGGGTTTTTGGAATAGAAGAGTCACCACCTAATGATAAAGTGCATTAGGACACTAAGGGTTTTGAATTTGAAAACTAGAGTTCGGGTAAGGGCTAGACATTATCTCGAGGGGAAGGTGTTAGGCACCCCTCAAGATCCACTAGTGTGGTTCCTGGCCATCCTACAATTGTGACTTTAAATGCAAACAACAAGTAGGCAAACAAGAATTACAAATACAAAGAGGGATTTTCACATAAGGGTTGCAAGGGATTAAAGAAGTTAAAGAAACTGAATTTTGATAGAGGAAGCAGTTTTGAAATTTTGAATAAAAGAGTAAAAAGAGAAAATTTTACATGATTGCTGCAAGTTAAAAGCACTTTAAAAAGCTGGAGTTTGGAAAAATAAAAATAGACAAATAAGGGAAGGGGTCCTAGGTTTATACATAATATGGATCACCCCACACAACACCCGGTAACCATTTATACACGTGGTGTTATCGCGTGGTCATCATATCCATATCTACCCTTTTCCACCCTGTTAAGGTATTAAACACGAAATGGTGTCGTTACCTATAGCATGCTATTAACCGTCCCAATCCTATCAGTCTTGGAGGCTTTTAGGACTACTAATTTTAAAGGGAGGAAGCTTGGCTTTTAGAGGTTTAAAAAGGAAAAAAATTCTAGGGCGACAATCAAAACACATAATGCAGTTAATAGGGAGGTAAAACAATTAAAGGCTCAAGTAGGCCTCCTCAAATCACAGAAATCATGTAGCTTAGTATGTCTTGCATATACTGATTAGGTCAAAATTAGACTTAAGTGTTAAGCGGACTGGTTCAACCCATATTTTTAGACAAGAAATTTGCATTAGGCTCGCCTGGTTGTAACCTATCAAAGACTGATGCAGTTAATTCATTACCTACTGGTTTGCCTAAGTGATAACCTATAGGCATAGCATCTACCGGTTTCAGAAATAAAGAAGTAAACTGATTACAAGAAGTTGCCGATTTTAACAGAATGATACGAGTTTTGCAGTTGGTTACTACAGACAGACTAATCTTAAAACGAGTGATTCAGATTTGGTTGATAGTTCCTATAGGCATGCTTTCTAGTGTTGTTAATTTAAACATTTTTTACAGGCGTAACAGGAATGCAGAAATCCTACGAGCATGGTATCTAGGATGCAATTGATTATTATTTAATCTATAACTGTTTACTTAATGATAGATGCAAAAATGAAGAATCTTAAAGACATGGTCTCTAAACTACATCAAAGGAGCCTAATCATACATAAATAAATAACTCCTATAACTAAAAGTGCAGAACTCAAAGAAAACTCCTATAGGCAGGATATCTACCCTTAAGCATAGATAAATAACCCTCCCCTTGTACTAGAACCCCATAAGTTATTACAAATGTATTACAGACCAAATGAATCAAACAGGAAAGTAAAACTAAATCAGAGCTTTTAAACTACATCCAAGGAGCCTAATTCAGACCCAAGGTCTAACAATATGATATGAACCAACTACCAGGGTCGGGTTCCAAAGCCTTTCTCTTATCTGGAGTGTATCAAAGTTCCAAGGATTTTTAGGAACTCCAGGCAATGCTTACACCCAGATATCATTACAGAACTAAATTAAAGTGCAGTGTGGAAGGGCCAGCCCTCCAATGTCCAAGTTCAGAGGGAACTCAAGGTCCCAAGGCAAGGCTCATTAGAGGGGGCAGAACTTAGAATCTAGGAACAAGTGTAAGTGCAATAGAGGGAATTAAGGGATGCCAAGGCAGGCAGGTGGTCATGCCCAGCAACATAGAATGCTGGCACACCCCTGCCCAGCCTACTAGCCAAATATTGGAGAGTTAGGACCTATTAAAGGTAAGAAAAAGGCCGGGGCAGTAATTAGAATACTGTCAGGCCAAGGCTTTAACTCAGCACATAGAAGGGATTAGGGGGTAGGGATTCATAGAGGAACATAAGCAAAGAAGGAAAAATTCTTAGCATAAGTTACAGGACATGAACAGCAAACCACACAAACAAATGAGACTATAGAATAAACAAATAGGGATGAGGCAAAAGTTTAAATAAAAGACATACCATTTTCAGAAAAAGACAAGCAAAAGAAAGCAAAAATCTTGCAAAGAAGCCACAATACAAATAGCAAGAGAGAATACTTTTTGTGTGAGTGTGAGTTTAGAAAAGACTCCAGTGTTTTTTTCAATGAAAAAATAGGTATTTATAGTGTGAGAAACAGGCAAAAAATAAGGTAAGGAAACAATTAAGGAACTGAATGTCAATTAAGAATCAAGATTTCCTTTAATTAGAGAATTCAGATTCAAACGGTAAAAACTAATTAAGGAAAGAAATCAAACAAATAACTTGTGCAAAGTAGGCCATTAGGGGTAAATACATGGGGGTTTTAATTAAGGAATGAAGTTTAAAATACACGGTTAACACAAATAAGGTAAGTATCCATCAGCATATGGTAATTCAAAGAGGTCAAAGATTTTTGTAAGTATTGGTCCATGAATGAACCAAGTCAGAAAAGCTAAGGGAAATTTTTACTCAAATTGAGTAATAGGGAAGTCAGCAAACATGGAAAGGAATCAATCAAACTTATACAAAGGAAGTATGAATTCAATCACAATCGACAACCATTTAGAAGGCAGTTCAGCATATATAAAGAATGCACAAGTAACAGGCATGAGAGGCTGAATTTAGGACAAAGTAAAAGTGTCATACAATTGAAAAAATATGTAAGTAGTAGACTATAGGAATATGGTAGTCATCTCAAAGAAGAGGGAATATCAGATAGCATGCAAAAGGCCAAGTAAAAAGGTCTTATAGAGTTTAGCAAGAGGTTAGAATCATATGAAGAAACAAAAATTGAAGCAATGATTTTGAAACATTAGTGAAGCAGTAGATAAAACAGCTCCAAGAACTCAAATAAGTCCAAGAGATTAGAGTTTTTGAAATCAAGAAAGTTCAGAGATAAAGCACAAGTAAATCACATAGCAAGTAGCCTCAAAAACTTGAATGAACCCCAAATTCTAGGGTTTTACCATTAATCGAATCTAGAGATAAAAACAAGTAAGTCAGGCAAAAAATATTAACGGAATAAGAGCAGAAATCATAGAGGAACACGTATTTCCCAGTAGAAGAAACTCATAAATAACATAATAAAGAACAATCATGCAAAAAATACAGTAGAAGAACTCGTAAGAACAAGGTAGAAAAAACACAGTAGAAGAAACACATAAGGATCATAGAAGAGACATAGTAGAAGAAACATATAAGAATCACAGTAGAGCATGTTAAAAGTCAAAGAAACCCTAAATTAGAGAAGGTGAAAGGTTTTAAAGAAAAGTTTTGAAAGAACCATTTGAGAAAATGTTTGAAACCTTAAGATAAACACATATCTTGGACAGATCTAGAGAAATCAGAAGAACCTCGAAATGTTAGGGTTTCGGAAGAAACCTAGAAGTGAGAAAGGCCTGGAAAACTCGTGGATCTAAGCCGGAGGAGTTAGACTCAGGCTCGAATGACCATGATATGCCGGAGTAAAGCCGGAGATGACCATGGAACCCTGAATCAAAGGAAATCTGGGTAGGGATCTTCAAGGTCAGGCCTTGAATCTTCAAAGAATCAGTGTATAAGAGCACCAAGGGGTGGGTGTAAGATCCCCATAGCTTTGGTGGCCATAGATTCCGGTGGATCTCTGGTCTGATATGGCAAGAGCCGGCTAGGGTTTGAGAACCCTTGAAAGAATTTGAGAGAGTAGAGGGTTTTAGAGGTGGCGGCTGAGGAGAAATGAGGTAGGGTAAGGGGTAGTTTGAATTAAAAAGGGAAAGGGATAAGGGGAGCCGTATGTCACGCCCCAAAATCTGAGGAGCGCGACCGGCGCTCAACCGAGTGCACCCGACTCAGCAAGCCTGGAAGGTTTCATATATACTACCCAACCCAACTCATAATTTAATAAGGGATAGACTCCATTAATCAAATTCTATCAACATATAATTAACGATTTCCATTTCATTTTTATTAGCAACTTCATTTTGCCACCTTAAGGGTATTACAAGTTATATACATCATTGCCAAACATCAATATTTCAATTTTAATTCCCAATACCCGACACTACCCACAACCTGTCTACGGAGCCTCTAAATATAACTGAAGAATAATATAGAAATGCCGGCAACAAGGCTCCGGCTATACCTTACACAAATGCAAAAATAAGACTCCGGGAAGAACAGTGAAATAAGCCATGCAGGGCCGCGAGGGAAAAGGGGCTCACCAATACATCTGATGGAAAGTGGAGGAGGTGCTACTGCCGGTGGACTGGAGTGCCTGCTATAGAACCACCTACAATCATAACACGGATGTAGCGCCCCCGGCAAAAGGGATGTCAGTACATTTGAATTTTACTGGTATGTATAACTAAACACCATTTTACTAGAAAGAACTATCAAACAGATACAAGCAAATAATATGGGCAAATCAAAGAATCAATTTATATAATCTTTCATACAATTTCCACAACATAGATTAAGTCATTTCTGTCTTGTGTTCACCATTGTTCTCATTACCACCGCCATCTCGAGCGTAGTCCGATCATGACCCGATCGGCTAGGTCACCTCATTGGAGGCATTACTCTCAATCAATATTTAATTTCCCTTATCCGGAATCCAATATCAACACATTACCACTATGTGTGCGGCATGGTGTCCGATCACGACCCGATCGGCTAGGTCACCTCATTGGAGGCATTACTCCATTCTCATTAGTCATCACTTCAAATCTTTATCCCACGCATATCATAACAATTCTTGGGGCACTCATGGCCATCATCATCACATCGTTTTCCCTTTTCAATATTCATGTTACAAGTTGTGATCATAGACACATATATCAAAGATAATTCAAGTTGCAATCACAGGTAAGTGGGCACATAGCTAGCATAAATAATTCTTTGTTTCAATGTTGGCTTATAGCCCAAGTATTCCAACATATAACTGTACTCTTCATCATTATCTAATTATCAAGATTGGTACATTATTCACATTGAGGCACTTCCTTAACGAATATGTATAGATATATGCAAATCAATTAACGCATAGTAACAATCAATACACTAGCCAATTCAACTCTTACCATACTTTCGTAAATGACAATGGAGCTCAATTTCTAATAAAAAGGGGGGTTTAGCCATACATACCTCAATAAAGCTTTCCTTACTCTTTTACAAATTTTCGGAACTCTTAGCACTTCGATCTATTGAGTAAAAATTACAAATTAAATCGAGAATTAGAGATGAGATTGAGACTCTAGCTTGGTTCAAGCATATTGACAAACCCTAGAGGTGCAATATAATCTTAGGCCCCTTTTTTAGAGCAATTTATATCACTTTGTACCCCTCTTTAATTCACCACCTCCCATGACTCTAAGGTTTAACATGCATGCAAGGAATCCATTGTTATACACATGAATAACCTCACTAGTGACCCCTTATATCTAAGAATAAAACAAACAAGAGTTGGGGTGATGAAGTATTACCTCCTGAGATAAAGGTCTAGGGGTCTCCACTTGATTTTCTTCAAGGATTTAGCCATATCTTATGGAGTAATTTGATGGGGAGACTTTTCCTCTGTAAGAACCCTCTCTCTTCCTCTAGAAATGCTCAGAATAATGCTTAAAATGAGCTATAACACCGGATATATCGATATGCAAGTCGGATTAAAAATTAGAAAATTGGAGCCCCGAGTCAAATATGCTATCGCATTTGCGACTGCAGAGTAAACATGCGGTCTGCATAATGGACCGCAAAATGCACCCCAGAAACTAGGCACTCTGACTGAGTCTGCGGTAAGAATGCGGTCCGCATTCATGTTCTGCGGTCGCAAAGTGCCTCGCAGAACTGACCCTTGCAAAATTCAAAGGAAAATATGCGACGACTATGTGGTCCGCATTTCGATTATGCGACCGCATTTTGACCGCATAGCTGAATTCAATTTTAACCAACATTCTGACTCACTCTGCGGTAGATATGCGGTCCGCATTCCTAATTTGCGGCCGCATTCTGGACCGCATTTCTTGCATTTTTCTGGAAACTTATTCTTGACTTTTTAATGCATTATTCAATCCAAAAAGGTCCGCGCCGCAATAAGCAAGCTCACCACGAAATATATTTATGAATTGCTAACACATGCTCCTAACTTGGCACCACGGGATCCGGGTTTTCGAGTAGGGATTTCACGGGGCCTTACACCGTAGATCTAAAAGATCAACGGCTGGGATTAAATGGGTTAAATATGGACTGGCTTTGGGTATGATAAGAAAGGGTATGGGTCGGGTTATAATAAAATTGGGATGTTTGATTAGGGTGTGATTGGGGGGTTAAATTGAGGCTATAATTGCAATTGAAATGGCTATGTATTAAACAACCAATTTCTCCCCTTTAATTTATATAAAAATAGTTTAAAATAATTTTAAAATAAATTAAAAGCACTGAACCAACTAAATATATATATAAACATTAATCTACAAATACTGGGAATAATTTTATAATTGTAAAATGCCATTAATCGTAATATCGACTATAATTGCAATTTTATGCAATTTTAGTTTAAAAATATCAAGTAAATTTGTAAAAATATGCAAAACTCACCTTTATTGTATTTTGGTGTAAATATGAGGATGGAAATAAATTACTCACCAAAATGATAGTTTTGGGAATAAAATTTTAATTTTGTACTACTAAAACAAATAATAAAATGATTTTAAAAAGCTTTAAAAATGTCAAAATTCTTGGGGATACTTATATATGAATGTACATGCTATTTTGAGAATATTTTGAGTATAAAAAAAATAGGTGGAAAAAAATTGGGTATCAGTATATGTTACAAATAGATCCTTTGACCTTCGAGCCACTACAGAACCGCGGATCATACTCGAGATAAGGAGCTCGACCACGACCTCATGGCCCCGACATGCCGTTAGGTACCCCGAACATACCTCGATGGCTGGAAATACTCCTCTAATTTTATTGCACACAGATAGTCTCCAAATTTCCTACATCAAAGTGATAGGAAACGATGCTGAACCGTAGCCTCGAGGCTATTATTACCATGACATCATCCATATAAGAGCATTAAATTCCAAAGTCCCGAGAACCATGTGGGGCTGCTGTCATATGCGGCAATCGGGGATTTCATGAACTGCTGCAGGTTTGTCTATTTTGCTTCCCTGATTGATGTCCATAAAATGCCCCGATCGCCAGATTCTCCTCATCTTCGCCCTTCTTCCAAGCTCGTGAACCGGAATCTCAATTTATTTGGCATATCTTCATCTTTCTCTCTTTTTTTGGAAAGGTTGCATCATTATCCATGGCTAGGACTACTAGGATTGTACCCCATCGTTACGACACTGCATCATCGTCCCTGTCGGTTAGTTGGGAAAATAAGTCAATCCCTTCTTTGGAGTAGTGGACCCCTTCCGAGTTTGATACGTCAAAAGATTTTGACACCGAGACTCCCGTGTCTATACCGTGCCGATGTGAGCATGTATCTCGATATATTAGCATCATGACCAATATCAAAAATGTAAGGAATGACTATCTATGGAGTGAAGCAGTGACAGTGGAAATTCCTGCCTCCGGCGACGATATTACCAGTTTCAAAGAGGGCTTTCTTTACGTGTATACCTATCCGTTCACCCTGGGTCCTGATGAATCTGTAGGATCTCCTTCATTGGAAATTGATCCGGTGATCCTCGACTACTAAATTCGGTATCAAGTGACCCTTGGCTAGATCTCCTCATCTTTTGGAGGATTGTGCTGATGCTCAGGCACTTTACGGAGGAGATCGCCGATGAAGTCTTCACCCTCAACCACTTGATCGGATTATATCGTCCTTGGCTATTTCGAGGCTTGATCAAGCTTCAGCAACGGTCCAAGAAACCCTTCTTTACAAGCGTTGTTGAAGGGAAGGACTGGGGGTGGATGAGTAGGTTTGTTCGAGTGCGTACCTCGGATATCATCCCGGTCGAATGGATGCCCTTTCCTGAACGATGGAACCATCGGCGTAAGTATATTTTCCCTCTAATCATTTCTTAATTTTTCTTTCGAGCGTCATGATAACCTCTTGATGACTTTCTCTACCTTCTCCTTGGCATCCCGATGAGGTCCCAATCTTGGTGAGGTGGATCAAGCATTTGGAAAGGAGGTTCCCGTATCATCTCCGATCCTGGGCCATCATGGCCGATAACCATTGGGTGGCCAAGAGCCATAGTGAGGTTTCCTTTCTACATGAGTCTCGTATTTTGTATTCCCATTGGGCTCTAATCAATGGTATTGTGAAGTCATCATGTTGGTGCAGGCCTTGGAGAAAATATGTTGATGAGGCCACCTCCTGGTGGTAAAAAGGAGGCCTTAGGAGCTCGGCACGAGCAAGAAAAGGAAAATAAGAGTGGTTGTTGCCCGACCTGACGAGACTGCTGTCCCGAGCTCTGACCCAAATCCTAGTATAGGCGGGGAAAATGATGATGATGGCAGCCTGCTGAAGAGGAGGTCGAGGCCCAGCGAGAGGGGTTCGAAGGTGCTCCAGTCAGAGGCTGCTGAGTCCGGGACGGTGAGGGCCAGCAAGGCTAAGGAGTCAGAGATCGTTGATGAGGATGCCAATATGGTTTTGAATCGCTCGGCCAGATTTGATGTAGCTTCTGCCAGCAGGGCTACGGGTTTAGATAGGATAAAGTTCGGAGCCTTCCCAGGGCATGGGCCGCTATTCGATGAAGTTGATGACCCGAATGACTTTATTCAAAACTATTCAGTCTCATCAGAAAAGTTGAGAGACACCAAAAGGATGGTTGGTGCCACGGTCGGCACTTCCTTCGGAGGGGAAGGCTTTAAGCCTTTTCTTCATGTATTCCCCTTTGTAAGTTTTCGTACTTTGTATGTAATGATTCTTCGAGGACTTTCTAATCGAACGTCGTGACCCCTCGGAGGCTATTATATTCGTGAACTTCATAAATGAGAAATGAACTTTGTTGTCCTCTGCTTTTGAATTCGCTCAGTTTCTGTATGCCTTCATGCCCTTCGAGGCTCTTCGAATGTATCTTTCTGTATTGATGATATTTTACTTGGACATAAGTGTTTGCCTTTATTTTTCGTCGATCGGCATGTGTTCTTATTGGTCCCATTATAATCTTTCCGGACAACTCTAGGTCGGCCCGATATATCGGTGCTATAAGATTTTCCCGAGTTATGCTAAGTTCTGAGGCCTTCGTGGGTACTGCCCTGGATATAGGTCATATTCGAGTACCCTAGAGCCCTTGTTGATATGGATGTAAAGGGTCATTTCTGGTCGTATGGGATAAACTTCTTCTTTTGTTTTGGTGCTTGTTTGCTTTTATGCCCCTTAGGATTTTTGAATGCCTTCTTTTGTCTTATAGGCCATTGTAGTCTGCCATGATAGCTTGCTCTGGTCTTCAGCCGATTGACAAGGCTTCTTCCCTGATATTTTTTGTCGTACTTCAGACCGACTAGGGGCCAGCTGGATAAGCTCGACCTATCGTGACCTGCTAGTTCATTATCACTTGTCAAATTCGGGGTCCTCCGGGAACGGTACCCCAAGTGAAGGTCATCTTTGGGTACCTCGGTAAGCCCTGTTTTTGCCCCCTTCCTCTTTTTTTTCGTTTCAAGCATGGACCTTAACTTACCGAAATAGCTTAGTAAAGTAGAAATCATTAGTTATCAACTATTTATAGTCAACAGTGGAAGAGGGCGTAGCTTTGATTGCTCAAGTTGCCCTCTCATGGTTTTTGATGTGGATAACTCTTTCAGAGATTATAAGGTCGGATCCCGTTTGAGGAGTCTGCCTATTTTTGGGGCACTTCTTCAGGGCCTCGTGGAGCTTTGGAGATTGGAGCTTCGGGGGTTGCTTCTCCGGAGAGGGGATCGTGAGCCTGGGCATACGCATTGCGTCTGGTATTGGTGCTTTGGAGCTTATTATGATCCTGTTTCTTGGGGGCCGGGGACTTCAAGTGTGAAATGCTTGTCTCGAGCTTGGAGACAATTCACGCCGTCTATCGAGATTAGTCATCTGTTGCAGGACGTTTCCCTGGTTGGGCATCTACCTGTCGATTCATATCGAGGCATGAAGCTTACATCTGGCGGGCTAATCACCATTACCTCTTGCATATAAGAGGTGTGGCTTCGGCCTTTTTACGAGACTTTGCTATTTTTGGGTAGCTGTTCTTCTATTTTGGCATAGGGCTCCCTATATTTTAAAGTGCGACAAGCGCCGGTGCTTCTTTGCTTTATTTTGCTAGCTTTGCCATAGTCAAGGCGACTGTTAACTTTGAGGGATCGTTCGCCCACGCCCTTTGTTGTTGACGATGAGGAAGGCAGAGATCGAGAGTGTGCCAGTTGGTTCGTTTGAGTCCGTACGACCGATATTATTCTTGTGGAGTTTCTGCCATTCCTCAAAGGTTAGAATCACGCACGTAAATGAGGCGCTTTGTCGCTCTTTCAGGTTTTGTTTATGGCAAAAATCAGCCAATTACTCAATGTTATTTCCTTTGTTGCAGCAACTTCGTGGACGCCGGGCTAAGTTCATGATTTTCCCGGCTGGTAACCCATTCATCTTGCAACGAATGCAGGTGGCGAGCTATGTCTCATGTTAGGTAGGGAGTTGACCATCAAGATACGTGCGTATGTTGCTTTTCTCTTGCTGATATGTACCCGAGGTGACATTCTCCCATCTCATTAGTGTTGGATTCACTGCTTGTAGATATCGGCGGTTCCTCGGGGAGAGGCAGCACTTTTCCGGAGAGGAGATGGAGTCGCCGGCCTCCGAGCAATGGCAGTAACAAGAGGGACCAGAGCCCACAATGTGAAGGAGCCTTCAGTGGTGCTGGTCGGGCTTGTGTTTTTTGAGGCGGGGCTATTCTCGGGGCGCCTGTTTCTCGACAAATGGCTCCCTTGAGTGAGCACGTTATGCCCAGGGTCGGTTCTTCTGGGGTCGCAGGAGTAGTGCTAACAGGAGCATATTCTGATCTAGAGGAAATCTGTCGTCCTCACTTATTGCAGTGAGTTTGTGAACAATTTTCTCATATCTCGGGTCTTTCTCTTCTTTTTGAATATTTCCTGCGCAGGCCTGTGATAGGCTTAAGTCCGCATTGTTTCATCAAAAGGCCAAGTTTCAGAGGATTCTGGATAAGGGAGAATCCCTTAGGCTTCTTTGCAAGGAGAAGGAAGTTGAGCTGCAGCATTGGCGATATGAGGCGTATCGGAGCTCAAACTATGAGAGCTATTTGATGGAGCTGGTAACTTCCTATCGTGCGTTCTTCGCATCTTTCTAATTTTAAGGATAATTTCTTCTTACTATATCAGTTGCAGAAAAAGGCATGAGGCCTTGGAGGACCTTAAAGGTGACGTGAACCATGTCAGGGCTGCTTGTGAGGAGTTGAAAGCTCAAGTGCAGACTCAAGCTTGGAGGGGATGAGTGCCTCGGCTAGGATCCCTACCTTCGAGGTCTAACTTAACTTGACCCATGGTAATGCCAAAGTTCAGGAAAATATGATCGAGAGACTTGAGTCTGACCTTTCGAAGGTCAGGGCCGAGATAATTGAGGCCCGGGTGGAAGTGGCATTAAGCCGAACCAAGGCTGATCGCGAGATGGTGATTTGCATAAAGGAGGCGGCTGACACTCAATCTGAGTTGAGGCAAGCCCTTGATCGTGAGAAGAGGATCGAGGAGTATGTTCGTTGCTGATCCCAGAGAGAAGTGTTCGAGAAGGTTGGAGCAAGAGGCTTTATTCTCTCGGAGGAGTTGGCCCAAGCAAGGTGGACGAGGGTGTCGCTCGGTCACTCCTTGTGAACGTTACAGAGGACGATCTTGATGGGCTGTAGCCTTTTGGTGCAAAAAATAAAGGTTCCATTGTTTTGTAACCTTGTTTCCAGCGCACAGGACGTCCCTGTAGGTGGAAAGTGTTTTTTCGCATGTAATATAAGAAGAATTTTAAAGCTTTTATTCCCTTTGTACCTTTTTTCTGCCATTGCTCTCGATCGTGTAGACCGATTTTCAAACTAGTCCCCGAGCCGCGTACAGCTCAAGCCTTGATTGGCCTTCCAGCTCTTTCTCGCCTCCATAGGAGGAGGGTGATGACCCTTTGTGCTCCTGGGCTGAAGCGATTTTGTGGGCGCGCGGCCTAGAGATTTGTCTTGACCGTCGATAGTGTCGGTTGTGCCGTGCCTTCTGGCATTTTATAATTGAATTGCCCTCGGGTTCGGTCTCTGAGTCAGGATATGACTCGAGTTTAGCTTACCCTTGAGCCCATTTGGGCTAGCGATAATGATTCTCACTCTGTGCCCTTGGGCGTTTGGTGATTTTTTGGGTCTAGTCTCTGAGTCACGTTGCGATTCGAGCTGTAATGGACCTTTTCATCTTTTTGGAGCCTCTGCTTGGTGATAGTATTATCGATGTCGCACTCTTGGGAGCGTTATGATTTTTGGGTCCATTCTTCGAGTCGCATTACGACCCGAGCTCTAATCGACCCTTAAATCTCATTTGGGCTTTCAGCAATCGATGGTGGCCTTTCTGTTGCTTGGTCGTTGTGACCTTTTGATTTGAGGCCCAAAGGCTTTGCTTAGCCAGCTGCAAGGGAACTTACACTGTTTGGTCGCGAGGACCTTTTGATATAAGGCCCGGAGGCTTTGCTTAGCTGGCGACAATGGCACTTATGTTGTTTGGTCATGGGGAACTTTTGCTATGAGGCCCGGAGGCTTTGCTTAGCCGGCGACAATGGCATTTACGTTGTTAGGTTGCGGGGACCTTTTGATATGAGGCCCAAAATCTTTGCTTTGGTTAACTATTTTGGATCTGGTCTCCGAATCGGGTTGCAATTCGAGCTCACTTTAATCCTCAAGTTGTCAATTTTTAGGCTAGCGACAATGGCTCTTACGTTGTACAGTCATAGAGACCTTTTGATGTGAGGCCCGGAGGCTTGCTTAGCCGACGACAATGGCACTTACGCTGTTTGAAGTGAGGCCCGAAGTCTTTTTGTAGGCTTTGTTTCCTCTTGTTAAGGTCTTATTGATTATTTTTCCTGACCCGTCGTCGGTTCTAAAAGAACCTCTATTTCAAGTCGTAATTGGCGATGTTTCGAGCATCTCGGATGGTAAAGAACCTCGATTTCAAGTCGTAATCGGCGATGTTTCGAGCACCTCGGATGGTTCATAGCTCGTAGGTCGAGTAGATCGATGTTTTAGCAATTTTGGAGCCGACGTGGTTGGGACTCATTTTTTTCCTATTGAGAGAAGCCTATTTTTAACCGGTTCTTTTCGAAGTAGATTCGGAGGATTTTTTAGCAACAGTCGGGCATCCCGAGTCATATTTTTTGGGCTGAAGCAGCCGTTTTGACCGAAGTCATGTGCGTTTGGACGGGGCCATTTTTTATCCCGAGAATCAGTTTTAGGTGTCTACGCCGAGGGTATGCCCTTTAGGGATTCTTATAAATGCGACGTATAGCCTAAATTGCGGAATTTTTCATGCCTGTTGAGGTCTTACATCGTATGGAGAATAGATAAGGTTTTGCCGAGGCTGCCCGTTAGGGTTTTACAATTTCAGATTTTCCCGTGTGTGGAGATCTGTGGCAGTCTCCGATTCATCAAGTTGTTTAAGCCTGAAGACCGGTTCTCGTGAACTCGGAGTTGCACCACAAGGTCTTGATGAGCCAGGCATTTCAACCTGGGGTCATACGGCTACCGGACTCTATAATTCTCCGAGTATCTCGAAATATATCTGGCGGAGAGGTTTTCTGCTATGGATAAGCCGAAATAGTCTTCTTCGAGGCGTGGAATACTTAAAAATATTCTTTATTGCTTGACGGGAATATAATCCGTAAATACATGTTGCCCTGTTGCCGTGAGTCTAGTCCACATGGATGTGACTTCCCTGATTATCTGATATGCTTTGTATAACTCCATATTGGAACATTTCAGGAGAGAGGATCACGATCTCGTCGGCTCCCCTTTCCGGGGTGTGCAGTCCTGCTAATAATCTTGTTGGCAGAACCTTCTTCTTGTTAAAAACCCAGTCGAGGAAAGAATGCCCGGCGGGCCCTGTGGTGGTCATAGATCCTCGTATCAACTCATATCTCATGAACTTATAGTCTATAATTATTAATTCAATATTATAATCAATTATAGGGTGAAGATATACGTTTTTGACGTTCAATCTTCTTAAATTCGAGTTCTAGAGTTTTTTCTTGATAATGATATCTCAACTGAATATCTAATAATTTGATTTACATATGTTAATAAGGTGTTGAAGAATTGAAATTAACTTAGAATCATAATTAGAACTTACCTTGAATGATGAAGGGACCTTGGAGAAAGTTAGGTTCTTGAGAGCTTCCCTTTCTAGAATCAGTTTTCGTATTTTGGGGTGTGAGGAATGAGGTAGGTCTTATAAAATGGCCCTCCAGGTGCGCGTCCATGCAATTGAAAGCTCAACCACTCACTTGAACGCGTAGCAAGGGTAGTGGCACTGCCATAATTGTGTTGTCGTGCACCGGAGAGCTGGGTACGTATCTGAGCGCATAAGCTGTGCATTGTCCAGTAAAATATGCATAACCTTTTGCACGGAGATCTGTTCGAGCTTCAAAATATATAATTGGAAAGTTATTTCAATGGGCTACAACTTTCATGTTTTCTGTTTTCTCAAATTCCTAATAGAGTTTTACTTGAAATCGGGCTGGAAGACAGACCTTCCATAAACTTATTCGATTTTATCAAATCTTATGCACCTCACTCCCTGTCTTGATTCCAAAATAACTATTTTTATCCATACTCATCCCGATAGGACTTCACATGCCTAAAATTTTATATTAATACTCATTTAATAAATTTACACCTAATTCAATTTTACAGAGTGTTACTATACTTACTGGGTACGTGTATATTTCATTCTGATGTTACACTTCTGCACTAATTGTGCAGGTAGTAAGACGGGTTCATTTGGTGGTCATCTTGGCGCATAGGCATAGCTACTAAGGGGACTTTATGGTGAGTTTCATTCTATGTTACTATTCGCAGCACACGGAGTCTCCATCATATTCATTTATTTTATCATGTCTATGTTATATTCCAGACATATGTTGTATTAGTATTGTACTCCCTAGCAAGTGCTCATGCACTTGTGACTCCGAATTTTTGGGATTTAGATTCTGCTCTTGATTGTATTTCGATGTGATTTTCTGATTTATATTTTTTCTTTATTCGAACATTTAAAATAATAATAATAATATCTATATTTTCTATAAAAATGAACGATTTCACTCTTTATTTCTCTAATTGTTTTGAAATGCATTTGGATTAGCTTTTGTTGTGATGATTTAATTGGTGGCTTACCTAACGACGGTGTTGGGCGTTATCACGATCTATTGTGGGGTTTGGGTCGTGATATTCTTGCTTTTATACATGTTATCTCTCTCACACGTTATATATCTTGTCATCTTACTTGCTATTTTCTTGTTATCTTACTTCGTTATTTTCCATTATTTCTTGTCACTTAACTGTACGTGCTTATATGTAGGTTTCTTGCTTTATCTTTATCACTACCTCTTCGGGGTTAGGATCGACACTTACAAAGTACAATGAGTCGGTTGTATTCATACTATATTTTTGTATTTCTTGTGCTAATTCGGATATTGGTACCAACAAAATCCCGAGAGGTGCTTAGCGGATATCAGATAGGCAACTCAAAGTAGAGTTACATACAGTTCGTAGGCTTTGTTTCTTTTCTTATTTATTTATTATTAAGTGTTGGCTTGGCTAGCGAGCGGTGTTAGGCGTCATAACGACTCCGTAGGTTGAGACTTTAGGTCGTGACAAGTAGTGCCTAGTAGTGACTTATTTATGTAGTTTTATTCTATTTTTGGCATGAAGTGTTTTCCTCTTTTAATGGGCCTTATTTGAGACAAGTTCAATTTGTCGGGACCCTAGAGCGAATACTGACACCGAATGAAAAATATAAAAATTAAAAAAAAAAAAAACTGAAGAAGGAGGTGAAAAAGAAAGTAAGATGTCAAATTAATCTTGTTGTTTCCTATGACCATTTTAGGTACAAAAGATTGTTACCTACTAATTAAGTTCAAATTTTCATGCATCAAGTTTCCACATATTAGTGAACCACCGGCTGCTAATTCCCACCAACCAATTTCAGCCAAGTACTTTAACGAAATCAAAGGAATGAACAATCCCTTTTCTGATCTCTTCGTATTAGTAGAGGCTGAGTGGTTGCCATGTCTAAAGAAGAGAAAAAGATAGAGGTAATCACTGCAGTTTACAAAGTTCGTCTCCACTGCCCAAAATGTGCTCATGATATTAGAAAACCTCTATTGAGGACCCAAGGTACTTAACATTTTAACTTACTTATTCCTTTTTTTTTAATTTTTTTTTTATTTGGTACTACCGAGGGGGTTTCCAAGTCCAATCCAAGTATTCACTCCAATGGACTCCTATTTTGAAGGAAGCTTAGAATGGCTGAATGAGAGATAGAGTTTCGATCAAGTAGAAGAAAATTGTATATTAGATACTAGGACCAATAGGTTCAAAAAGGATTTGTGTCGATGTATCATTGTCTAGTTCTGAAAGGGAGAAAAAGAGTCAATTGGTCTGATACATTTGCCAGTATAATAACTAGTTTTACCTGAGTTAATAGCCTATTTGGCCAAGCTTCTCCCAAGTCCAAAAGTGTTTTTTTCTCCTAAAAAGAACTTTTTTCTAAACTTGAAGCGTTTGGCCAAATTTTTTTTGGCAAAAAAAAAGTATTTTTGGGAAAGAAGCAGAAGCACTTTTTGGGAAACAAAAAAAGATAATTTCTTCCCAGAAGCACAGATAATTTTGACTTTTTCTTCTTACCAAAAATATCTTTATCTTTAGCAAAATGTTGTACCTTACTTATTCTAAATCTAATACTTAGGATACTAATCTATAAATATTTCTTCTTATTTTTAGGATAACTTTCTAATATAGTGACTTCTAGGATGAATGGTTTTATATTTGTTGAATAATATTTTGATGTATTTAATTCATCTTGAAAGAATTAAAGTACTTTTTTAAATTTTATTTTCATATTTTACTTAAATAAAAAAAAAACATAATTATTGTGTTTAGTAATAAATTTTTGAAACTTTTTATTTACTTTAATATTAACTATTAAGTAGATCTTTTGAAAAGTTTGGCCAAATATAAATTATTACTCAAAAATGATTTTCAGATTGATTAGCTAAACGTAAATAACTTCTCTCCAAAAGTACTTTTTGATTAGAGCTTTATTTTGAAATGTGGTCTGCACTTTTTAAGGTTACGAAAACATTTATAAAGTTTTTCTATTAAAAAGATGAAAACAATGTATTGAAAAGTGACAGCTGTAAGATTCTTTAATGGAAAAGGCTGTCCAATTTGATCCCTTTATTATAATTTATACGGGATATTTAAATTTGTTAGTATTTGTCCTTGTTCTTAACGGAGCTCCGGAGTGGACTGGAAATGGATTTCAAATGTCAAAATATTTTTTAAAAAGGTCCAAATATACTCATTTGCCTTTGATTATAGTTTAATTGAACGAGATGACTGACTAACGGATAGTCAGTCTCAAAGTATAATGGAGGGGAAAAACAAAACATTTCATACTGTAGAGTTGTATTTTGGACCTTTTTTTTCCTTTATTGATTAAAAAAATGAAATTTGGTGAATTGGAACTTTTTCCTATTTTTCTTCAAAGAATCTTGCTTTTGTTTTGTGTATTTTCATGAGTCAGCACTGGTTTGACATTGACATGACAAATTAACATGGCTCCAGGAGTTCATACTGTGGATGTGAAACTTGAGAAAGATGAAGTTACAGTAAAAGGTGCTATCGACGCAAAGAAAATTCATCAACGCTTAGAGAAATGGAGTAAAAAGAAAGTCGAAATTGTATCCCAGGGGACGGTTAAAGACGTTGAAAAGGCAAAGGAAGTGAAAAAGGTAAGCACCAATACACCTTCTAAATAAAACCTAAAGCTATTAAATTTATTATGGATCTAATCACTACCCAAAAACAAACAAACAAAATGTCAAATTGACATTTCGTCGAATATTGGCTTGTTGGGTAGGGCTTTTCCGTCGCAAGCCAATTTCCTATCAATTTTGTCA
>MU775858.1:5368-31152 GCA_026770625.1 Nicotiana glauca | reverse complement strand
TATATATATATATATATATATATATATATATATATATATATATATTATATTAGAATATTTTAATATATTGCAATTAATTAATCTTATTTCTGAAGTAAATAATCTGACTTTTTATGAGTAGTTACCTATTGTTATCTAATCGGAGACTGTTTTCTATTTGTCATATGGAATAGATTGCGTTTTGATGTGGGGTACTTTGTTGAGTATTCGGTTAGCAGTAAGGATAGCTTCCCCCCATAAACTCTGCGGTAATCCGGAACTTATTAATAAAAAATTCATCATTTCCTTTAATGTCCGATTTTTCCTTTCCGCAACTCCGTTGGATTGAGGTGTGTAAGGTGCAGTAGTTTGATGGATAATTCCATATTCTGAACATATTTCTGCAAACGGAGATTCATATTCTCCACCTCTATCACTTCTAATCCTTTTGATCTTTTTATTTAATTGATTCTCCATTTCATTCTTATATTACGTAAATGCTTTAATTGTTTCATCCTTACTACGTATTAAGCAAATAAACATAACAATATCTAGTGCAATCGTCCATAAAAGTAATAAAATACTTTTTTCCACCTCGAGATGGTATCCACTTCATAACGCAAATGTTAGTATGAATTAAGTCTAAAAGATTTGAATTCATTTCAACAGATTTATACGGATGTTTTTACAAACTTAGATTCAACGCATATTTAACATTTCAATTTATTACACTTGAATTTAGGTAATACTTTTAAATTAATTAACTTCCACAAGGTTTTATAATTGACATGTCCTAAACGAATATGTCATAAATTATTTGACTCCAATAAATAAGAAAAAGCTGAAATTTTATTCATACTGTCAACAACCATTACATTGAGTTTAAAAAGGCCCTCCTTGAGGTATCCTTTTCCCACATACATTCATTCTTGCTTACAACAACGTTATCAGAAACAAATACATATTTGAATCCATTCTTTACAAGTAAAGAAGTATAAACTAAATTCTTCCTAATAGTAGGAACATGA
Organism: Nicotiana glauca; assembly: GCA_026770625.1. Classification (NCBI taxonomy): domain Eukaryota; kingdom Viridiplantae; phylum Streptophyta; class Magnoliopsida; order Solanales; family Solanaceae; genus Nicotiana; species Nicotiana glauca. Next base: position 30,145 of record MU775858.1, on the reverse strand, counting down.
AGAACGTTGTTGAGCGTCAACACCTTGCCGGAAGTCATCTTTAGGAATATCTTCTCATAGCCTTTAATCTTGGCTGTTGTATTATAACCATGGAAGTCTCTTCTTCGAGACCAGTAGTAGAGTAAGTTGCAAATGCTTCTTTCACAGCACAAACATGTCGAGTGGCTCCAAAGTCAATCCACCACTCCTTTGGATTTCCAGCTAGGTTGCATTCCGAAAACATTGCACGAAGATCATCAATGTCATAATTTTTCTCCACTATGTTGGTTTGTCTCTTCTTTTTATCCTTTTTTAGAAGATGACAATCGGTGCTTTTGTGACTAACTTTTTCATAATTGTAGCAGTTGCCCTTGAATTTCTTTTTGTTTTGATCCTTAGTCTGTCCGGAAGACCTCATCCTCTTCTTACTTTTTGGAGCAATCTCCTCAACGATATTAGCTCCCATGATCGTTGAATTTTCACGAGACTTCTTCTCGGTTATTTTGTTGTCTTCCTCAATCTTTAGACGTATCACGAGATCTTCCAACTTCATTTCCTTGCGCTTATGTTTAAGATAGTTTTTGAAATCTCTCCACGAAGGAGGCAATTTTTCAATCATTGCAGCCACTTGAAATGCTTCATTCACGATCATACCTTCTGCAATAAGGTCATGAAAAATAAGTTGAAGCTCCTGAACTTTGGTTCCCACAGTTTTGTTATCTATCATTTATAGTCTAGAAACTTGGCAACCCAAACTTCTTCAAGCATGCATCTTCCGTCTTGTACTTTTTCTCAAGTGCGTCCCATAATTCTTTCGAAGTATTCATCGAATTGTACACATTCTACAAGTCATCTTCTAAAGCGCTTAAGATATAGCCTTTGAAAAGAAAATTTACCTGCTTCCATGCCTCAATAATCATGAACTTCTCATTGTCCGGCATGTCCGCAACAGGCACTGGAGGCTCTTCACTAGTGAATTTGTGCATATCAAGTGTGGTAAGCAAGAAGAACACCCTTTACTACCATCTTTTGAAGTTGGCTCTAGAAAATTTCCTCGATTTTTTGGCCGGAGGAATAGCAGTGCGGCTTGAGGAGGCTATCGTCGTTGCAGCAATAGTCGCAGAAGGATTTCCGTTATCAATTATCATTTCTCACTGTCAACAACAAAAGAGTTCAATTAATGGCAAAACCGAAATAGTAAAAAATACTATATTGAGTAAACAGTACGTAAAAATTGAAGTTTTATATACTATTTCATAGAAAACGATGAAGTTTTTATGTTCTTCAATTCATTTTTTGAATTTCAATACTCTGATGAAGTTTTTATATCTTTAAGTCAGAATAGTAAAATTCAGACGGAGTAGAAAACCACACAGGTTTTAATCTCCACAAACAGAATACAGAATATAATAAAGTAATTTCCTTAAGATTGTTATCAAAACTGTATTGCTGTAAAATAATAAAACAATAAACTTTTTGAAAAACATAAATAGAGAGTTAGTAGAACTAGAGCGTCAAAATAAATTCTGAAAAAGTATAGGAGCTTCAAAATAAATTCTGAAAACGTATGCTTTCTGGAAATACTATAGAAATAAATCGAGTCCACTGAATACACAGTGTGTTCTTAAGGAAATTATTCCCCTCAAGTACCCGAGGTTCAGGAATATATCCTCCCAAGATAGAACAATTTAACTCACCGGAGTATTGGTACCAAAAACGTCGATGAACAGCGAACCAAAAATCAAAGGCTGTAAAATACACTGGAATTTTTGTGTGTAGAAGAAGAAGATCAGAAAATTTTGTAAGTAAATATTCTGGGATTTTAAGACATATTTATAGACCATTTGGCACTGATTCTGAAATGGTTTGCAACCTTTCAGAACAGCCATAGCTGTTGGAACAGGTGGAAGTATTGCGGGAAACAACAAACGGATTTCAAATAATTCGGGGAAAAATGGACCGGACTAGACCGGGTCGTGGGTCGTGGGTTATTTTGGATTGAATTTTAATTAATTAACTAATTAAAAAGAATTGTGTCCAAAAAAATTAATCAATCAATCGATTTTTGACCAAATCCAAATCAAAATCCAAATACGAATCCAAATTCAAAGCCGAGCGGAGCGAGCGATGACGATGGCGGCACAAGGCTTGCCTTCTTCTTAACGTTTTAAGAGCTAAAAGATGAGTTTCTCTATATATACACAAAAATTTTCTTTCCTTCTACCAATGAGGGACAAAATGCAATAGTAAAGTGAACTAATTTAAATTTTCACTTCCCTCAATTTCTTTTCCGACCATTTTCCATTCACACCTCTTTAGTTATTACTAAGAAAACCCAACAATCCCCCATATGAATGGGGAATGGCTATAAACATAAAGGAATGCACGGACGTGTGTGTGGGGCTTACATACAAGAATTAATTTATCTGGATAAGTAGGTTTCACTTTGAACTTTCCGTAGTGAACTTATATTGGATATACTCGGTCAATTGATAGATTTGATATCTTTGAACCGTCGACATTTGTTGTATACCTAGACATCATAAGTTACACAATCAATCCTTAATCATTTATGGTTCTTACGGTTGTGTTCGTTTCAGCTATTAACACTGCCTGGTTTCATGAGTGCTTAGAGAATGGGCCTTTACTTTCATTCCCCTTGAAACGGATTACACTTCACACTCACATAGGTGATTCCTAAACGTGTAATCCTAAAGACACACTATCTGGTCATATTCTTCCAGCTTTAGAAAATCATTAAAAAGCTTTAAGCTTTATTGATTCATTAAAAATCCTTAATGCTTTACCTTGTTTTTGAACATTGTCTTCATCACAAGAATGGGTTGAATTATTTGACAATGTTGAACTGTCATTCATAACTTTGTTTGATCTCTTTGAACCTAGCTCTTGGGATCTCTAGTCTGCTAGGTAGAGTTACCGCCATGATGATCTGTCCTAGGCCTTAACCCCATTCCATCTGATGATTTTTCAACTGCCTCTCTAGATAGGTATTTTGTAAGTGGATCCTAGGCCTTTTGCAAGTGGACAACACTAGAGAGTAGTTGTCTAATGGTATTGTGTCTCCCTCGTATATGACGAGATTTTCCGTTATACATAACTCTACATGCCCTACCTATTGCCACTTGACTACCACAATGTATACAAATAGGTGCCAAAGGTTTAGGCCAAAATAGAATATCTTGCAAGACATTCCAGAGCCATTCGACTTCTTCACCGGCCTTATCTAAAGCTATGAATTTAGATTCCATTGTAGAACGGGCGACGCATGTTTGTTTGGATGATTTCCAAGACACTGCTCCACCCCCAATCGTGAAAACATATCCACTCGTGGATTTAACTTCAGATTATCCAGTGATCCAATTTGCATCACTATATCCCTCGATCACGGAAGGATATTTATTATAATGCAAAGCATAATTTTGGTATTTTCAGATACCCCAAAACTCGTTTTATTGCCATCCAATGAATTTGATTGGGATTACTTGTAAACCGACTCAGTTTGCTAATAGCACATGCTATATCTGATCGCGTACAATTCATGATATACACCAAACTTCCCAATACTCTTGCATAGTCCAGATGTGAGTCACTTTCACCTTCTTTTTTTGAAGTGCATAACTCACGTCAATTGAAATCTTGGCAATTTTGAAATCCAAATACTTGAAATTGTTAAGTACCTTTTCAATGTAGTGAAACTGTGATAATTCTAGAACTTGTGGAGTCTTATGAATTCTAATTCCTATGATCACGTCAGCAGCTCCTAAGTCTTTCATGTCGAATTTGCTAGCCATCATTCTCTTAATTGCATTTCTATCTGCGATACTTTTGCTCATTATCAACATGTCACCAACATATAAACAAACAATGATTTCATGACCTGGAGTGTTTTTAATGTAAACACATTTGTCACACTCATTGATTTTAAACCTACTTGCCAACATTGTTTGGTCAAATTTGGAATGCTATTATTTGGGTGCTTGTTTAAGTCCATAAAGCGACTTAACATATTTGCACACTTTCTTTTTTTTTTTTACCAAGAACCACAAAACTCTCAGGTTGTTCAATGTAAATATATTCCTCCAATTCTCCATTTAAGAAAGCTATTTTTACATTCATTTGATGGATTTCAAGATCATACACGGCCGCTAGTGCCACTAACACCCTAATAAATGTTATCCTTGTTACTGGCGAGTAAGTGTCAATGTAATCAAGGCCTTCTTTTTGTCTATAACCTTTGACAATAAGTCTTGCCTTATATTTGTCAATAGTTCTATCGACTTTCATTTTCTGTTTAAAGATCCATTTCGAACCTAAAAGCTTATTTCCTGGAGGACGATTAACCAATTCCCATGTATGGTTATCCAAAATTGATTGAATCTCACTATTGACTGTCTCTTTCCAAAACACCTAATAAGAATATGACATAGCTTCTTTAAAAGTTTGAGGCTCATTTTGAAGTAAGAATGTCACAAAATTTGGTCCAAAGGAAGTAAATGTTCTTTAACGTTTTGCTATGTCTTGGATCTTCTACACTTGGAGTATTTTCCTTTGGTACTTTCCGAGGTCGTTTATGTATTTCACTTATCAGCTCACTTTCAGTTTTATACGGATAGATGCTTTCAAAGAATTCTGCATTATCTGATTCCATTATCATATTAACATGAATTTCGGGACTATCGGATTTATGAACAAAAAACCGACAAGCTTTACTGTTTGTAGCATATCCAATAAAAATGCAATCCACTGTTTTTGGTCTGATTTTAACCCTTTTAGGTAAAGGAACATGTACTTTTGCTAGACACCCCCCACACTTTAAAATATTTCAAGTTAGGTTTTCTTCCTTTCCATTTTTCATACTGAATAGATTGCATTTTGTTGTGGGGTAATCTGTTGAGTATCCGGTTATCTGTAAGGATAGATTCCCCAAAAAAACTCTACGGTAATCCGTAACTTATTAATAAAGAATTTATCATTTCCTTTAATATCTGATTTTTTCTTTCCGCAATTCCGTTGGAATGATGTGTGTAAGGTGTAGTAGTTTGATGGATAATTCCATATTCTCAACATATTTCTGCAAACAGAGATTCATATTCTCCACCTCTATCACTTCTAATCATTTTGATATTTTTATTTAATTGATTCTCCACTTGATTCTTGTATTGCTTAAATGATTCAATTGCTTCATCCTTACTATTAAATAAATAAACATAACAATATCGAGTGCAATCATCAATAAAAGTAAAAAAATAATTTTTCCCACCTCGAGATGGTTTCCACTTCATATCGCAAATTTCAGTATGAATGAAGTCTTAAGGATTTGAATTCCTTTCAATAAACTTATAAGGATGTTTTACAAACTTAGATTCAACATATATTTGACATTTCGATTTATTACACTCGAATTTAGGCAATACTTCTAAATTAATTAACTTCCGCAAGGTTTTATAATTGACATGTCCTAAACGAATATGAAATAAATCTTTTGACTCCAATAAATAAGAAGAAGCTGAAATTTTATTCATATTATCAACAACCATTATATTGAGTTTGAAAAAGCCCTCCGTGAGGTAGCCTTTTCCAACATACAATTTATTCTTGCTTACAACAACATAATCAGAAACAAATATACATTTGAATCCATTCTTTACAAGTAAAGAAGTAGAAACTAAATTCTTCCTAATAGTACGAACATGAAGAACATTGTTGAGCGTTAACACCTTGCCAGAAGTCATCTTCAAGAATATCTTCCCATAACCTTCAATCTTGGCTGTTGCATTATTTTTCATGGAAACCTCTTCTTCGGGACCAATAGTAGGATAAGTCGCAAATGCTTCTTTGACAGCACAAACATGTCGAGTGGCTCCAGAGTCAATCCACCACTCATTTCGGATTCAACTAGGTTGCATTCCGAAAGCATTGCACAAATATTATCAATGTCATCATTCTTCTCCACTATGTTGGCTTGTCCCTTCTTTATATCCTTTTTCGGGAGGCGATAATCAGGGCTTTTGTGGCCAACTTTTCCACAATTGTAGCAGTTCCCTTTAATTTCTTTTTGTTCTGCTCCTTAGTCTGTCCAGAAATCCTCTTCCTCTTCTTACTTATTGGAGCAGTCTCCTCAACGATATTAGCTCCCATGATTGTTGAATTTCCACGAGGCTTCTTCTCGGCTATTTTTTTGTCTTCCTCAATCTTTAGACGCATCACAAGATCTTCCAACTTTATTTCTTTGTGCTTGTGTTTAAGATAGTTCTTGAAATCTCTCCACGAAGGAGGCAGTTTTTCAATCATTGCAACCACTTGAAATGCTTCATTCACGACCATACATTCAGCAATAAGGTCGTGAAAAATAAGTTGAAGCTCCTGAATTTGGATTCCCATAGTTTTGTTGTCTATCATTTTTTAGTCTAGAAGCTTGGCAACCACGAACTTCTTCAAGCATGCATCTTTCGTCTTGTACTTCTTCTCAAGTGCGTCCCATAATTCTTTCGAAATATTCATCGCATTGTACACATTGTAAAAGTCATCCTCTAAATCTCTTAAGATATAGCCTTTGCAAAGAAAATCTGCATGCTTCCACGCCTCAACAATCATGAACTTCTCATTATCTGGCATGTCTGCAGTAGGCACTGGAGGTTCTTGACTAGTAAATTTCCGCATACCAAGTGTGGTAAGATAGAAGAACACCCTTTTACTGCCATACTTTGAAGTTGTCTCAAGAAAATTTCCCCAGCTTTTGGCCGGAGGAACAATAGTGCAGTTTGACGAGGCCATCGTCGTTGCAGCAACAGTCGCAGAAGGATTTCCGTTATCAATTGTCATTTCTCACTGTCAACAATAGAAGAGTTCAATTAATGGAAAAACTAGAACAGTAAATAATACTATAACCAGTAAACAGTACGTAAAAAACTGAAGTTTTTATATACTGTTTCACAGAAAACGATGAAGTTTTTATGTTATTCAAATCTTTTTTTGAATTTCAATACTCCGATGAAATTTTTATATCTTTAAGTCAGAATAGTAAAATTCATATGGAGTAAAAAGCCACACAAATCTCCACAACAAAATACAGAATATAATAAAGTAATTTTCTTAAGTTTGTTATCAAAACTATATTGCTGAAAAATTAATAAAACAATAAACTTTCTGAATAATAGAAATAGAAATTTAGTAGAACTATAACATAAAAATAAATTCTGAAAAAGTATAAGAACTTCAAAATAAATTCTAAAAATAGTATACTATCTAGAAATAATATAGGAATAAATCAAGTCCATTGAATACACAGTGTGTCCTTAAGAAAATTACTCCCCTCAACTACCCGATGGTTAGAAATATATCCTTCAAGGATAGAACGATTTAACTCACCGGAGTGTTGGTACCAAAAACGCCGATGAACAGCGAACCACTCGAAGGCTGTAAAACACACTGAAATTTTTATGTGTAGAAGAAGAAGAAGAAGATCAGAAAATTTTGTAAGTAAATATTCTGGGATTTGAATATTTATAGAATATTTGGCATTGATTCTGAAATGGTTTGCAACCTTTTAGAACAACCGTAGTTGTTGGAACAGGTGGAAATATTGCGAGAAACAACAAACGGATTTAAAATAATTTGGAAAAGAAAACAGATCAGACCAGATCGGGTCGCGGGTCATGGGTTATTTCGGATTGAATTTTTGTTAATTAATTAAATAATTAAAAAGAATTTTGTCCAAAAAAATTAATCAATCAATCGATCTTTGACAAATCCAAATCCAAATTCGAAGCCGAGCCGAGCGACGACGACGACGCGAGGCTTACCTTCTTCTTAGCTCTTTAAGAGCTAAAAGATGAGCTTCTCTATATATACACAAAGATTTTTCTTTCATTTTACCAGTGAGGGACAAAGTGCATTACTAAAGTGAACTAATTTAAATTTTTACGTTATTACTCACAAAACCCAACATCAAAGCCGTAACACGAATTATTAAAATTATTAAACATAACGTTTGTACCTAAAAACGTCCAAATACTAGCCTAAGCATAAAAAAATATTCAAACAAATTTAAACGCTTCAATCAAACCACAATCAAGTCTATCACAGCAAACCAAGTCTAAACTTCATAACCACAACATGTCTAAAAATCTTCAAAGATATGTCTATCACAACCAAATCTAAACACCACATCCATAACCAAAACACTAATCCTCGTCGCCTGATTCAATCACCTCCGCAGATAGATCTTTGGCATATTTGTTCATGAAATTTTGCATCTTACACTACAAGAAAGTAGGGATACAACGACATTATATAAATATCGTAAAAGGTCACATAAATGTCACAAAATTATTTTCCGACATTTATTTTACATTTGCCTCAAATGTCGTTAATTTCAATGTCGTTTATTTTCCGACATTTATGTAAATATCAACAAATAACTAGCGACATTTATTTACAGACATTTATCTAAATGTGAATAATCAAAGGTATAAATTCAATCTCATTTGCGACAAATATAGAAATGTCGGTTAATTATCAGATTGATCTTATTTACGACATATATAAAAACGTTGGCAAATTTTTCTTCTTTATATATATATATTTAACCTGATATTCAAGATACCACAATTTAAGCACTCACGGATTCATGAAAGAGCTGGGAATCTACAAAATAATCATAACATCAAATCTTTACATCACTCCTACCGTAAAAGATGATAAAGTACAATAATAGAATTCAAAGCCATAGAAAATATTCATAAAAGTAAAACAATTGGTATGAAATCTTTAACATATGGTTGAATGTCTGACCTCTATTCTTGACAGTAGATGAGTAGAATGAGACTGGCAGAGTATTTTATGATACGTTTTGGGGTGATTGTTACTCTATCACTTGGCATATAGATAGTAGACGGCACCTTCCCAATCTTGCAAACTTCTTGTTTCATTTTCTATTTAACTCTGAAAGCTTCATTCTGTGTTTAATTGGGAGACTGCATCTCCTCATTCTCTCTTTAGCTCTGCCAAAATTTGCAGGTTTCATTCTCTTTAGTCCTCCCAATTTTCTTTGACTTGCATGTTTTGCTTCCCAATAATCAAACTCCCTCTCATTCTCCATATCACAAACATCAAAACCCATGTAACAAGAGAATAAGTGATGAAAATTGGAACAACAAAAAATGAAAAATGAAGAAAAGAAAACAAAGTACGTAGGACATGTATGGCATTACCAACTTTACAGAGCTATGTCAAGAAATTCCATTAGTATTCCAACTCAGCACTAGCAACCAAAGCCTTGAATTGTAAGGCCAACTAATTGGATTGAAAATAATGAATAGTAAAAATGTGAAGGACATAAGGCAAAACCAAAAGCAAAACAGAGGCATATCCTATATTTTTAGACATTCAAGCTATAAGCTCCAATATATTAGTGTTACTCTTCTCATTTAAGTCCAAAATAAAGAATGAATCTCTAGTATTCATGGCTTCATTAAGTCATGTCGTTCTTGTATAATTATGAAAGATATATGAAGTCGAACAACCAGCAATGTCGGCGACATGGAACAACTACCATCAATCATTTCTTTTAAATCAGTTATAACTACCATCAAACATTAACCAGAAACTAGCAACAATCAGTAGACAATAACAATGAGCAACAACATACAAAGTACTTTGTGAAGTTATTCAAATAAGTCGTAACCAATTCTCATCCTAGAATCCTTTGTCCTCGTATAGAATGCACTCATGTGAATATTAGTTACGAATTCAAGATAGTGAGATCCCATCATGGTCTGCTACTAGCCATTTATCCAAAAAGTTCTTTTCTACCTTATTGAAAATATAATAAAGAAAAGGAGAGTGAAGCCATAAAATTTAAGATATACTATTGTCATCACACATATCCAAAGATGATTATTAGAGCACAAAGCAGATTGAACAATGCTGAAACAAAATATAATTAACACTTTTTAACTACTTACTTGTTACTTTGTCAAAAATGTGAGTTGGTTGACACACTCATTTTACCCAATTTGCACTCTAAAAAATAATAACGCGCAGTAGATAAAATTATGAGATAGTTCTATCCCCGTTGATGTATCTATGCTGGGTACCGAGCATTAGCAAACTTATGCATAATGAGATGGTATTAAAAACAAATCAAAGGAAAATGAATTAGTAATATAAGTTTCATCCAGGACAAGGCCTAAATCACTTTAAAGATTGGATAAACTTTTCAACAAGAGCAATAACTCAATCAAACAAGAACTATCAACTTGAACTAAGAAATTAGGCCGAATCTCTCATTGTGCTATGGCAGATGAAGGGGAAAACAGGAAAAAGAACATGAGAAGATATTATAAAAGCTTGTCTTCAAATAGTCAGCCTCGATGAACTCAGTCAAATAAGAACTACCAACTTGAACTAAAGAATTAGGTCAGATTTCACAATTAAAGCCAAAAGGTTCACCAAAAAAACTTACGATCACATTTGTTGTCCTATATTTGACACTAGATCTCTCAGTCGTTTCTCTTAATTTCGTTTGGGAATAATAGGATTGAGGGTTTTCTAGGGTTTTGCTTTTAGTGAGATTGGGTAAAAGAGGATGACAAGTATGAGTGTCAGAGAGGCAATGAGTCAGATGGATTACCCACAGATGTTGAGGATTGACGACATCTCTTTGTTTTGTGTATTCAGAATTCAATTGTAGGCACACGTCAAAGAGGATGATGATTATACTATTTAGTTAGTGCCCTTTTAGTTAGTGTCCTGAAATATTACTAATTTATTCTTTTTTATTTTTAAAACTTAATTACGAAAGTGGTAAAATCCCCCACTTTTAGTATATAAAAGTCGATAAATACCGACAAATGTTCTTACACTTAAATCAAATGTCACCGAATTGTTGACATTTTTCATTAGCAGTTGTTATTTTTACGACGTTTTTTCTGAAAATGTCAAAAAATAAAACTTTTACCATCATTTATTTCAAGGGTCACTAAATAAGCGTCGCCATAACCCCGATTTCTTGTAGTGTTAGCAAATATTTCATAACATGTTTCCCATTGTTGCATCAAATCGTAAATTTATTTTCGCATAGATTCCATATCTATCTATATTAAGTCAAATCATCGGTGATGGTTGAGTTAAAGTAGGATGAGTCTGACGCTATTTGTCCAAACTTTTATGATACCCGTCCTGAGATAAAAGTGATAAGCATTATATAACAAACTAATATTTAAAAATAAAATAGTCTTGAAGTTAGGATCTTACATATGTCTCTGACTCACATTGCTCGACCCAATCTCTTTTGTGTCGTCCTTCTTCTTCTTCTTCTTTTTCTTATGTGTCTCCCCAAAGACCTTAGCATGAGTCACATCTCTTCCTTTTCTCTTTTCCTCCAAAATAAAAAATTACGAGTTGTTTGGATGTAGAAATCAAATTCGATTCTCTGCTGCTAGTAAATTAGGTATATGGGATCTTCGACACCAAAGAGGAACACATGCAACAATATGTAGTAAAAGTCCAGATTCTACTCGCACGGTTCAGGGAATGGTCAATCACCCACATCCCGAGAGAAGAAAATGCAAAAGCTGATATGCTGTCCAACCTGGGCTTGTCCGCGGAGATGAAAGGATCAGACTCCGGCACGGTTGTATAGCTCATGCATTCGGTATTGGACATGAACGGTTATTATGAAATAAACGCGACTAATTTGGTCACCGGAGAAATGAGATCACTGACTATCTTGATCATGGAAAATTACCTGAAGATCCCAAGGCATCCTAGGCGCTACGCACTAAAGCAGCTCATTACTACTTCAAGAGAGGCCAGTTGTATAGATAGTCTTTCCAAGTCCTGTTGGCCCAATGTTTAGATCATGAGAGAAGTTCACGAAGGAATTTGTGGAAATGACTCTGGTACAAACTCATTAGTGTTAAAGTTAGTTAGGGCAGGATATTACTGGCCCCGGATGGAACAAGATGCTAAGGAATTTGTTAGAAATGCGACAAGTGTCAACGCCACGCATCGTTAGTGCATCAATCGGCAAAACTATTGCATTCTGTATTGTTGCCTTGGCCATTTATTAAATGGGGGGTGGACATAGTCGGTCCACTGCCACCGGCTCCCGGTAAGGTAATGTTTCTTTTTATTTTAACTGATTACCTTTATAAGTACATTGAAGCAAGTCCTTACCAAAAAATCAGCAAGCGCGAAGTGGTCGATTTCCTGTGGGAGAATATAATTTGTAGACTTGGAATACTAAAGGAAATAGCATGTGACAACGGGCCACAATTTATAGGTATAAAGGTCAAAAGAAATTCCCCGAAGACTTGAAAATCAAAAGAATCACATCCTTGCCATATCATCTGAGCGCAAACGGCCAAGTGGAATCGACAAAACAAAGTGATTAGACAAAATCTCAAAAAGAGATTGGAAGCAGCCTAAGGAAAATGGCCCAAAGAGTTACCGAGAGTGCTATGGGTGTATCGAACAATGGCTAAATCAAGCACGATAGAGACGCCTTTCTCTCTTGTATACGGAGTAGAAGCCCTAATCCCGGTGGAAGTGGGAGAACCTACCCTGAGATGTTTCCGGGTGGACGAAGAAGCAAACAATGAGGCGTTGCTGGTTATATTCGAGCTTCTTGATGAACGAAGGTACTTGGCACATATGAGGATGGTGGCCCAGAAACAAAGAATGGAATGATATTATAATCGAATAGCCAATCTCTTTTATTTCAAAGTAGGTGATTTGGTTTAAGGAAAGTGACTCAAAATACCCGAGAGCTCAATGCAGGAAAGCTGGGTCCAACGTGGGAAGGCCCCTACCGGGTTTTAGCTGTCATTGAAAAAGGATCATATGCACTGGAAAATCAAGACGGGGTAAAATTGCCGAGCAAATCGAATGTGGCACACCTCAAAAGGTATTATTTCTAATGAGCATCGCCAATACTGAATGTATGTGCTGTACTCTTTTTCCCTTCGTCCTGTTTTTATCCCAATTAGGTTTTTTTGTAAAGGTTTTTAATGAGACAGTAACAAAAAGCGTACTATTAAGGAAGCACCGTCTGCAGAAATAAGACCTTAAAACGACAAGTCATGGAAACAATGAACCACTACATGACTATTAAATAATTTTTTGCTCATTAGCACAGTTTCGACGGGGAAATAGAGCTTGATATCGAGCCATAGGTTACCCAACCGTTCACGAGTACAAGCCACTAGGGGGTGTTTAGATAATCTTTGGTTATATAGAAAAGTTCTTAATTGATGTGAATCTTGCTATCGGACCAAAGATTACCAACCATTTACTAGTGGGATCTTCAAAGGAATGAGACTTGCAGTGTTCCAATTCGCATTCTTCGCATTCAAAAACTAGGGGGAATTATATGAAAATACGGCGACATGACTTCCACATAAATCGAGATTATGAAAAATTGGGAACAAAAATATATCATCGGGACTGGGGACTGCATGGCCAGTCCCATAGAAACAAGTTTTAAAAGTTAGCCAAAAGTAGTGGCAATTTCTTTTCAGCACAACGAATGCTTATGTACTTTTGAAAATGAAATGAATAAAGTAAAGTGTCTTTATTTTATCTTGTTTCTTGTCCAAACGATAAATTAATTTTATCATTTGAACGTTAATCAAGTACTTCAAATGCTAGTGCCAGAATGACCATGAGACGCCCTTTTTAAGAGCATCGTAAATATAAGAGGGCCCACTCTTATGAAATCCTCACAGTAAGGGTTGATTTCAAACAAATTTATGCTCGTAATCCATATGCCATCAGGGAAAAATGCACATGAAGCTTTGCATAACTCGATACAAAAAAGTAAAATTTGCGCAATGCTTAAATAAAAAAGCACTTTTATATAACAAACGTGCCAAACAACACAAGTACAAAAGTATTTAAAAGAAAAACAAAGGGAAAAGAAATCAAAAAAAATAAACTACTGCGTCCCCAGAACTTGGGGGAAAAGAAGCGTATGCGCCCCCAGAAGAAATAGGGAGGTCTGTCGTCGGCTCGGAACCTTGGCCTTCATCATCATCCCCTTCAAGTTCCCCCTCAGTTCTTGAGAACGTGGAACTGGAACTGCAAGAGTAAGTTGCATCAGGTTGAACCGGGAGGCACCTTCGGGCAGTTGACTCCAGCTCACAGGCCTTGACGATCTAGCCATCAAAATAAATAGCATCCACTTTGGCCTCTTCAAAGGTGTTTCTCCTTATGCTATACATTGAATATGTTTTTCAACAATGAGGGAATTCGCTCGGCGTTGAAGCTCTAACTTAAGCTGATCAACATCAGTCAAAAGGCTATTCCTTTAAGATATTGTAGCCTGGAGGCTAACATCAAGGTCATGGATAGTGGAGTTATAAACTTTATTGTGCTTCATGGCCCTCTTATACTTCCCTTCCATCTAGGCACACTTCTCCTCAGTAACAGCAGCCTCTTCATCTTTGGAGTTCATGGGTGCCTCCAAATTACTCAGCCTTTTAGTAGTTGCAGCCTCGCACTCGACAGCAACAATAATAGCATTTTGAACCACAAACAATTTTGTCTTGGCCTCTTAAAATTGTACCTTTAATAGGGCAGCCTCTTGGTTGAGAGTCGTCACTTCCTGCTCACTCTGCTGCAACCGAGCCTCCAACTCAACGACTTCGACAACTTGTGCTTCTAGTGCCGGGAGGCGAGCGACAATTTGCTCCTGCTTGTCCAAAAGCTGATCTCGCTCGAATGTGAGTTTTTACTTATCAAAGATCACTTTTGAAGGCCCTCAAAAGCAAGGAAGTTAGCCTACAAAGCAAAATTCAAATAAAAAATCTAGTCATAGTAAAACTAGAAAAAATGGTAAAAGGAACAAATATCGTATCGTTGCCGCATTGTGCATGGCATTGTTGATCATGCACTCTCCTGAGAGAGTGTGTATTTTATTCTTATCTTTCTCTGAAGCCAGAGGCTTCAAATAATTGGTGAGTTCTACTACCTGAGACAACATATCCCACTCGATGGAAACCACGAGGGAGATGTTCCTCCTCCTCTGAGGATTTGTAGAGGGGGGCGAATAGTTATGCCTCAAATTCCCATGTACAGGATACCGGGGAGAGGGGAGATCCTCTTCTCGGGTGTCTGCAATCAGTGGGGATGATGTAGCAGCTGCTGGTGGTGAAGGCATGGCTGGCGAAGAAAGAGATGAAGTTGATGGCATTGTGGGTTCAGAAGCAGCTGCGAGAAAATTAGTGCTAGTTATTGGTTGCACATCAATCAAAGACGGAAGAGGACTGGTACCAAGCCTCGCAGTACCGGGAGTAGCGACTGGGATTCGGAAGAGAGAATTAGCATCTTCCACTATATCACACTCTCCCCAGAGTGCTTGGACATTATCATCTGTTGGTGTTATTAGCTCTTCAGATTGAGCATTTTGTTGAGCTGATGAAGGTCGTCATCTCCTCTGTAGGGAAGCCCCTTCATCACTGGCTCCCCCATCATCATCAATTACCATAGTGGCTGCGACTGGCTCAGGCATAGGGTTCTTCACCCTTTTGTTTTTACCCTCGGCAATAATGGAACGTCGCCTTTTTTGTTGCTTGTTCTCCGGCTAGGGACTCCGAGAGGAAGAACCTCTACCAAAAGCGGGTCTGTTGGCCCTGTTAGAGTAAAGGCCTCTTGTAGCAACCTCACTGCATCTGCAAGATTAGCCAAAATGATCTACTCAAGAACGGTAATAGAGCCCTGCGGGAGACATGAATTCAACGGAAAGAGAAGTTAACTAATTTTCTTATATGTGAGGTAAAAACAAGATTAGGTCGAGAATCAACTTACCATGATTTTTGGCCTTCCACACGTATTTGAGGGCCAGTTCTTTCCATCGACGGGTCTTAGGCATGGTAATATTTAAAATCTTCTGGACCCACTGGTCCAAGCCTTCAATCCTTGGTGGTGTCTTCTGAGTTGCTGAAATAATGAAAAAAGAAGGATCGGTAACAACATGGAACAACCTTTGATCAAGGAAAAGATAGATATTGAACTTGCATGTACGAGTAGATGACTCGGGAAAAGTTGGAGTAGTGACTAAGATGATGTCCTTAGTGGCAACTACAATAAACAGCTCTATCCATCCACGATCATTGTCATTATCCATGTCGGTGAGCAAAGTATGGTGACTATGTTTGCTGAAGTTTATTACTCCCTCGCGAAAGATTTTGGGAAAGTAAAGATTCATCATACTGGCCGAGGAGAGGTCTTCCCCTGCCTCCTAGGATAGATGCCATAGACAAACAACCATCCGCTACATAGAGGGGTTACTGTGCCAAACAGACTTGATATCGGTAACAAAACTCCAAATTACGGGGTTAGGTCCCCCACTCAATGAGGATGGACCCAAAGTGAAGGGATACGTGTAAACATATGTAAAACCCTTCTTAGGAAAGGTTACTCGCTCCGTAGGATCCAGAGCGATGATGTTCAAAGTATGGCAACTACAGTCTTGCTTCACAACTAGAATGATAGAAGGACGGATGGAAGAAGGGTACACACCAATAGCCCATGTGGGGGAATTAGCAGAAGGAAACTTCTTCTCAAAATCCTCGATTTTACTGAGCCTTATAGGAATGATGGTTCTCACCGTGGGAGGAGCACCATCATAAGTGCTTTCTTTGATTTCGAAGAGCTTGAGTTCTTGGAGGAGGAAGTCATGGTTAGCAAAAAGAAAGAATTCTTTGAAGAATAAGATTAAAGAGGAGTGAAAGCAAGAAAGAGTTGAATTGAAAAGAAAGTGAGAGAATTTTGAAAAACTATAAAGTGTAAAAGAAGAAGGACGAGGCGTATAAGTAAAGGAATAGGCGGATAAAATCGTGGCCATAATTACCTCGAGAACCGGCAAAAGTATTGCTAAATCATGGAGTACTCATGTTTGGGGAATTAAATACGGAGAGACGTGCATCTAATCAATCATCACAAACTTTTCATAGGGGATCAGAAAACTTTCAGCCAAGAAAGGTATCCTCACCAACTTCCCGATGATACAATGATGTGCCACCGGAAAGTAAGGGGACTATCTGTATAGGATAAAATCGATTCATATTAAATACTCGTATAATAGAGCGACACGTGGAATCAGAGATAGACGAAAAGTGAGACAGGTGAAAACCAATATTGGGGGCAGCAACTTCGGTTGGCACCGAAAATTCGCCGAAAGGAATATTTTTAAGGAAGACAAACAAATGTCTGCCATCTGATAGCATTCAATGAAGAATATTCTGCAGTATTAAATACATAGTCCACTATAGAGTATTGTAGCATTCATATCCTGCCGTTACACATTCTTCAATGGCCCCCATAAGTGTCATTTAAGAGGGGTTTGATCCTAGGACCTTGTTCCGTAAGTATAACTATAAATAGTTATTAAGGGAAAAGATTTCTGAAAAACTTATGCTACATACTACTTGAAAAGCTCAATAATACTTTATTTCTTATCTATTTATATCCGTACTACAGCGTTTGAAAGCTCTGTTCTTGATACTAAGATATTTGCTGTCTTATCTCGATTTCAATGCTAACTCTTGCATTGTATTTAATTTATTTATTATTTTGAGATCAAATCAATCTACTTGTCTATAAACCACGTTGCAAATTCAACTGTAATATTTTACGGGTAAATAAGATGATGAACCATCATACTGACTAACATGATAATCCAGGAATGTATTCGATAATGAGCCACCATTTTGACTAATATGGAAACTCAAAGAAGGAGATGGTATAGTAGGGTGAGCGTTAAATTAAAGGTAGCTCCAATATCATGTCATTGAAAAACATAGAGTAGTACTGAAGTGAGCTAGATAGGAAGGGGAGGGAGATAGTAAAAAAAGCAAGTGGCAATAAAGTCGGCTGAGGAGTATGAGGCGGATGATTCATATTTGGTATAGTTGAGGTATTGTAACTTGTAATCGGCAAAGGATATTGTTTTTTAGGTTTACTCTTCAGATGATTTGCTACCCCTAGACGCTATTTTTATAGTGTAAGCATGATAAATTATAAAATAAAAAAGACATAATACATAAATAAGCCCTCAAACTTAGCCTCGGCTGACAAGTATGCCCCCAACTTTGGATGTGCACAAGTAGGCTCCTCAACTTATATAAAGTTGAACACGTAAACAGAAATGCTGATGTGACACATAAATTTTGGAGGTATCTAGATGATTATTTTGTAAGTTTGAGTGTTCAACTGACAAAGTGAAGACAAGTTGAGGTGTCTACTTATGTACACCAAAAGTTGGAGGGCGTACTTACCAGCTGAGGCCAAGTTTGAGGGTATATTCATGTATTATGCCATGAAAAAACTCAACATGTTATTACAAATATAAAGTAATTCTTCTAAGTGAAATGATTAAAGGAATAACATAAAAAAAAAAATACAACATGTCATAAAAATATAAAATAATCCTTCGACATATTAGATGAATAAAGGAATAATATAAGAAATTCGATATGTTATAAAAACCCAACAGATCAATCATCATTACTTTTTTCATATTGATCATACAATCCTTCATCACTGCTTGTTTTATTTTCATCAAGTTACTCTTCCTCGCTTGTTTCATGCGTTTGATATTCGTCCTTGTTTTTGAAGGATGTTCCTTCTCCATACTCATGTTGATTTGATCTAAGGACAAAAGGCTCAAATTATTCCTAGATATTTTTGTTATGCGGCAATTCATCTGCAAATTCGTCTTCTACTATTTCTTCAACACTCGAAATGTCATTTTGGTATGCTATATCTAATGCATCTTTGATTTTCACTCGACCACATGATTTGTTTTTAAAAGTACCCATCATACGAACTTATTCTTGCGCAAAAGGTAAGGAGCATGATAAATTTATTTACATTTTGTGCAATGATAAATGGATCATAGAGTCCATATTCTCTCATGTGCTTAATTTCAACTATTTTATACCAAGAGTATACTTTTGTACCTCTAGTAGGTATTGGACCATACCATTTATATCGAAAGAGTACTAACTTTTTTTCTACCAACCAACACTATGCTCAAGTTCTAAAATCTCCTAAAGCACACCATAATAATTAACATTCCCGTCGTCTTTTACTTATACCCCACTATTATTGATTTTCTTGCCCTTAAGATTATTCTTCTGTGTGAACTCTCATCCAGTGAAATAGTACTTAAATATCTTTCTGACTTTATGGCCACATTACCAAGCTATAAAACTTTAACTCATCAATCAAAGGTTGCATGTATATATCAAATAAACTTTTCGAATTACATAAACCTGGAACAATATAAATTATGAATAAATATGGACTAGTCATATATAAATTGAGTGGAAGATTATGCGGTGTAACTAATATTGGCCAACATAAATATGGTACAGGAGAGACAACAAATGAAGTGAATCCATCTGCACATAATCACATCCTAATATTTCTTGGTTCACTAGTAGATTTCAGATACTCCCTTTCAAAATGCTTCCACGCTTCTCTATCTCACATATGACGTAGAATACAAGGTCACCTTCTATGTTCAATGTGTCATTTCATATGAGGAGCGGAGCTTATTGATGCATATAACCTCTTTAACCTAGATATGTAAGTAATGCATCGCCTTAATTGAAATCTTCTTCTTCCTACTACATTTATGACTTCCTTATAAGGAGGTTGGTAAGAAAATTTGTAATTCTCTAAAGTTACATCATCTTTATAGAATAACATGCAATCTTTCTCACAACAATCGGTCTTTTGTAATAAAAGACTTAGCTTGAAAATCTATTTCATTGACGTATAAAGATCTTTGGATAAGTTAGTTTTAATTGGATTAAGTTCATTCATATGCCCAATGATAGAATTCATACGCGCTTGAAACATAGAACTATCTGATATAATACTTAGCAATGTAATTGTAGAGCCTTCATATAGTAGATGACTACCTTTCTCTAACTATTCATAGAAGCGCTTAACCTTATTATTTAGTTCGGAATGAGGGAACATCCCAAAAACATCCCTCATCATTTCATTGAAACGAGAATTTTTAACATTATTCTCCACTTTGAGACTATCCTCACTGCCAATATACTTTTTGAAATCAGCATCATAAACACTAGCATTATTCTCTCCATAAACAATCCATACATGATAATTTTTCATAAATCCCTTCTTATAAATATAACCTTTGATATCTTCTGCTCTTAATAATATGAGATACTTGTATTTCACACAAAGACATCTAACTGCCCCTTCAATAAGAAAATCATCAAGTGTTTTCGCCTTAGCAATAAATCCAGCGACCCCTGCAGTAAATATATCTTTTATTCCCGCATGATTAGAATGACTCTTAATATACATTCATCTACGATGCACAAGTTCCATCTACACAAAGAAGAAAACTAGAAATTAAAATATTTAAAGTAGTTCATTTTGTTTAAACTAATTAATAAGATATATACTTTCGAAGGTTCCATTTTGAAATTTGCTTATCATTATAATAGATAAGTTAAATTCTTTTAAAGGTTCATATTTTGAAAATTTGCATAGTATTATACCAAATATATTAATAAATAAGATAAATTCTTTTAAATGTTCGTATTTTAAAAGTTTACGTAGCATTATGTCACACCCTTAAATAAATAAGTTATGTTTTTTTAAAAAGTTCTTATTTTGATCTTTATTTAGCATTATGCCAAACACTTTAAAAATATATTATGTTCTTTAAAATTAAAATTATCTGACACTCAAAGTTCCATATTTTTCCTAAAATATGTCTCTAATTATACTAGGTTAATCTAATTATGCATGTATGTGCATAAAGTCCAAATATGGCTAATGAATGATCGAATTGGCATAATTCATTTTAATCTAGGAAACTAAAGGGCAAAGCTCCGGCTAAGGAAAGAAAGGCAGAGCTATGGAGGGTTGGCTTTTCATTGTATATCAAGCCTTTCAAAAATACACAACCTAAAATGCTTCCGAGAGCGACACTAAGTACTAACCATTAAACTAGATTAGGTACTAAAAACAAATAAAGAGAAAAAAATTAGATGTTCTATAAATCTAAATAGAAAATAGAAATTTTAGCAAGAAATTAAAGTCGAACTAATTAATACAAATAAAAAGGAAAAAAAGTGCTTACCCCATTGTCGTTGTTGCTGTCGGAGTCAAATGTGAAGTGCATAGAGGTCCGTTCAGAAAGTAAACAGATCATGAAGAGGAGGAAATGTCAAAAATAGTTTCAAGTCCAAAACATGGTCCTTGATCTTCCCAAGCGAGCCAACACATCTGCTACCTTGTTTATATATGCGCGCGGCAAGGGAGGCAAATGACTTCTACTGAAAATTAAGAGAAGTCATTTTCTCCCTTGCGATGACAAATGATTTTTATGGAAAACATTTTATGATAACGAAACACCACAAATCACTTTCTCATAAAACATGACTCACCATACCTCACATGCTTATTCTCATTTTCTTCGGGCCATCTCCAACCTTGCCCCCATTTTTTATCCCCAAAATGGGGATTTTCCCATTTTGGAGACAACTTACTCCAACCATTCCCCCATTTTCCCCCCAAACTTTTTTATATTCTTCTCTCTCTTCTATATTATATTATTATCTTTCAGTTCAATTTTATTTTTTAATTTCCATTAAGCAAATTTCATCTTTTATTGTATTAATTTGTAATTTTCATAATTAAAAAAATTTCATAAAATTTTAAATAATATAATTTGTAAGCAATTATTATAGATTAACTAATAATTCAAATAAAAGTAAAAAATCATTGCGATACAAGATTAATTAAATACATATTACATAACGATAAAATTCATTCGAAATACTAGATAAATATTCAACTTCAACCTCTAGTATTCTCCCATAAATGATCTATTAATGCATTACGAAGTGCAAAATGAGCATCTTTGTCCTTAATTCTTCTATGTCGAGCTAAAAATTCTTGAAATCGTTGATTTTCATCTACTGCAATTTTAATGAATTTTCATTTAATGTCTTTTCAATATTCACTTTTCAATTTTAGCAACATCTAATATTTTATATTCGCACCTTTCGATTTTAGCAACATCTAATATTTATATTTGCACCATTCATTTTTTGAGATAATTATATATTTTTGTACAATTATAACTTATAATTTTACATAAAAATAAATAAATGTGCGAAAATTAATCTATCAAAATTATACATCAAAGTTAAGATATAATATTAATATTATAAAAATATTACATAAATATAATTAAGTGTATATAAAGAGATAAAATAAAAGATTAAATAATAAAATAATGGTGAATAGTAATGGGGGAGATGAATAGATACCCTCATAATGCAATAATTCATGAAAAACAAATTACTTGATTATTTTGTACAATAAGAAGCATTATTTATTTAACTAGGAACTGATCCTTGATTGACTTAATTTTGTTGGATCTTCAAGGAAAGTATTAAGACATCAACATACAAAGTTTACATGCATTGCAACAAGTGTGAACTTGACCTAAAGAAGAGGCTACTCAAACACAAAGGTAAAAATCTATGCATAGTCCTCCAAGATCTTTAGTTTTATCAGAGATATTTTATTTCAAGAATTTCAATTTCTATATATTTTTTTTTGTGTGTGCAGGTATTCATAACGTGAAAACAGACTTCAAAGCTCAAACTATAACAGTTGAGACAGTCCTTGAGTCGGAAAAAGTCGTGACATATGTGCGAAAAAATTTCCGCAAACACGTAGAAATTATAAAGAAAAAAGAGGAGGAAAAGAAGGAAAAAGTAACAGTTGAAGTGAAAACCACAGAAAAAATTGTTGAACTTAATGAAGTGAAGAAAGTAGAGGCAAAAAACAAAGGGGGTGAAATTTCATATTTTGTTCACTATGTATATGCCCCTCAGTGGTTTAGTGATGAAAACCCTAATGCTTGTTCTGTCATGTAGATGCATATGTCATGCAGGGATGCATGGGACGGACGTAAAACACATATTTCTAGTGTATGTTATGGTAAACCAATTTAACTGTGGTAGAAGTTCCAACTCATACTTATAAATTTCAAATTATATGTATCCGACAAGAACTTCTTACATATACTTAGTATTTAACTTGATATGTACAATGATGTGCGAACTAATTCTCTTTTATTGCATTTGTTGCATGTATAAATAATTTCTTGATTCATTTCACATATTAGGTTTTTGGCGTATGTTGTGATAAATCATATTCAAAGCAGATAAAATTTATCGAAACGTATAAAAATAAAGTAGATCTGTAATGTTTAATTAGTTAGATAAAGTCATGATGAATAATTTTATTTTTCATTTGAATTGATAACTAAAGAAATTATGAAAAATAGATAAAATAAAAAATTATTTTGAATTGAACAAGTTGAGTTAAGATTCATTGTCCATCTCAAATCATCCCGTTCATCTTGACTCAACAAAATTTTGAACGGGTAATAACCAGCCCGTTTTAAGCCACCCAGATGTGGTCCAACATGTCATTTGACAGCGAGAAATTCAAACATAGCTACATTTACAAGTATTCGTTAAAAATAGCCACAGTTTCAAAAGTAATCGAAATTAAGTTAGCCACTTTCATGTAAAGATAAATTTGAACAACACTGTTCAATATCCAGAAAAATACTCTAATATAATATACTGGAGTTCCAGTATAATATACTAAAGTTTCAGTATAATATACCGGTTCAGCATAATATACCGGAGATTGGAGCACCGGTGCTCCAATTTCCAGTATATTATAATGGAACATTCCGCGTCCAACATAATATGCTGGAAGTTCATACACAGGTGCACCGATCTCCAGTATATTATGCTAGAATTTTTCGTATTGCAACAAAATAGTTGTTATTTTTCAATGACTTTACAAACGCTGGCTATTTTTAAATGACCAGCCTGAAAATTAGCTAGCCCGTGCTATTTTTACCACTTGGAAGACATGGAAGTAATTGTCAAAAAGGATAATGTCCAAATTTAATCATCTACTAAATGATGTACGGTGATTTTACCTTCCGTTATACTTGGTATTCATTGATATCTTTTTTTTTAGCAAGCCATTTTAATTTTTAATTGCTTTGGACGGTAACGACTAATTTTAGTCCTTCTTTACTTTCAACTAACGTTTAAATCTATCCTCTATTTTACTTAATAAGGATGGAACTTTGTTAGGCTCAAAAGTAAATATGATTTATCAATGATAAGAACATGAAGGCAGCAAATTAAATTCCTTGTTGTCTCAATTTATGTGTTATATTTTATTACTTTGTCCCAAAGAGAATGCTATACGTCCTTATATAAAAATATATTAACTTCATATTTTCATTTTACTCTTTATAATGAGATGATTCATGACTACGTAACTATTTATAACTTGTTTTTATCACAAGTGTTAAAAGTATTCTTTTTAGCTTCATGCTCAAAATGATAACACGGAAGATACATGCTCAATCGAAGGATTTGTTAATGGAAACTTAGGACTTCTAGATGTTTCTTATCAGAGAGAAAAGAGATAGAAACGAGACATTGAAATAACAGAAATGGTCGACAAGCCCAGTTGGGCCTAAGACTACTTATACTCCACCAGACCTGGTCCATAATGTTTACAAACTAATACAACAATATTGAGGCTAAGCTATTAAATCTGGCTAACTCTAATATAATACAAATAATTCTATCTATACAAGACTTCTATTTACAAAACAAATAAAGAAATGGCCAACTCAAGTGTGTTGCTTTGGAGGCCCAACACCCCCCCCCC
>MU775857.1:21249-51803 GCA_026770625.1 Nicotiana glauca | reverse complement strand
AAAACAAAAATAAGACTATCAGAAATGAAAAAGTAAGGAAATTGCATTTCATTGAAATTTTAAGATAACAAGGTTTAACTCATCCAAACAGACAGAACATAGAATTTGAATTACAACCCTGGAAATAATCCAGATTAAACTGAAAAAAAAAATCAAAGCCGACTACCAAGACTCCCTCCGAGTAGGAAAAAGAGTAGCTTCCCCATTGTTGATCTTTGCACAGGGCCCCACAAATTGCACATATGCCTTGCTACATCCCTCTCTAGCTTCCACCATACTCACCTTGTTGAACAACCTCTCGAACCCCTTATCCAAATCTCCATCAACATCAATCAATGAATCGGGAACCGTTGACACTAGGCGCTTTCTGGCACTAGGCCCGACAAATGATCTGGACAGCCGCGAGATGGGCTTTGGAAGAACCCATGCCCTATGTTTCAACTTTCTAGCTTGCCTTATGTCTGCAGCTGTAGGCTTGAACCCCAAACCAAAAGTAACCAAGTTTTTAGGAAGAGACACTGGTTGTACGATGCCTTGCAGAGAAGCACCCAAACCCTTGCCAGGTACGAAGCCATTCTTCAACATTTATGAAGCCACCATGACTAATTCTACTTTCGGAATTGGAACACATTCCCCTTCTGGGATCTTTTCAACTGATACTGTGTCAAAAACCTGATAGACCCACGGACCCTTATCGTCTTCAGCTTCAATGAAAGGTATAATGGAATCATTCTGGGCACACAAACTATCCTCTCCGTGCTCCACAATTTCATGTTTGTCCCATTCAAATTTAACCATCTGGTGCAGGGTAGACGGCACTGCCTTGGCGGCATGAATCCAGGGTCGACCTAGCAAAAGATTGTAAGAAATCGCCACATCCAGCACTTGAAATTCCATAGTAAATTCAACTGGCCCTATAGTCAATTCCAGCACTATGTCCTCGATTGAATCTTTCCCTCCATCGTCTAACCCCCAAACGCAAATACTATTCTTGTAAATTCTTTCATTCTTCACTTTCTATTTGTCCAGGGTGGAGAGGGGACAAATGTTTGCACTAGACCCATCATCAACCAGAACTCGAGTAACCACAGAATCTTCGCACTTCACCGTCAGATAAAGGGCTCTATTATGCTCAGTACCCTCCACGGGCAACTCATCATCGAAGAAAGTAACTCTGTTCACCTAAAATATTTTTTTTCTATCTTTTCCAAGTGGTTCACCGAGATCTTGTTAGGAACATGGGCCTCGTTCAAGATTTTCATCAACGCACGACGGTGCTCGTCCGAATGGATTAACAATGAGAGCAATGAGATATGAGCAGGGGTCTTCCTCAACTACTCTACAATAGAATAGTCCTACACCTTCATCTTCTTTAAGAATTCTTCTGCTTCTTCTTCGATCATAGCTTTCTTCACTGACACTGGGTTATCTTTGGAGGTTTTGGCTTTTCTTAACTCCTCGAGGGCAAAGCATCTCCTCAAGAGAGTCAGACCATGGGTCCCACAAACTTCTTCTTTAACCTCTTTCCCTTTGTAGAGCCCTATCATTCGGCCATAATTCCAAGGGATAGCCTTGCTGCTGACTATTGGTAGTTGAGTTACCGGTTTGATGATAACAGGCTCTATGCGAGCACCTTCCACAACTACAATGGGCTTGGTAGCTACCCCTGGCACTACCACTTTTGCTTTTTCCTGTTTCAATGCAACCCTGCTTGAAGACTCTTTCTGAACCACCACAATTGGTTTAATATCTATCTCCTTCAACTTGATCAACGACTTCTCACTAGTTAACTTCTCACTTGACCTGACTTCACTGGACCTGATCATCATTACAGTCTGCGAGGGCTTTTTAGGCTCTCCTCCTTTTTGCACTATCTCAATCATATTGGTCTCATGATGGGCCGAGAATGGATTCTGGTTGATGTTGGGCATTTCCGGGGCTTGAACCTCGATCTGATGGGTATTAATGAGCTCTTAAATAGTTGTTTTCAATTTCCAGCATTTCTCTGTGTCATGCCCCGGGACCCCTGAACAATATTCACAACTCACCAAGTGGTCAAGATTTCTTGGAGGGGGGGTTGGCAGCTTAGGCTCAATCGGTTTCAACATACCCAACTGTCTCAGCCTGTGGAATAGACTGGTATATGATTCTCCCAATGGAGTGAAAGTCTTCTGCTTCTGCGACCTCTCATTCTCGAAGGCTTGATTTGGTCAGAAACCTGTTCTAGGGGAATTTCTATAGGCTCTTGGGAGTGGATAGGTATTTTGTGGAGTTGAGTATGTATTTTGTGGGGTTGGAGCACGCCATTATGCATGGGCAGGAGGTTGAGTGTATGTTTGAGCATGATGGACGGTGAAGTGGGGATCTAGAGGTGGGTAGTAGTATTGTGGTGGGCTATATGGAGTGTGGGGGTAAGTTTGGGGGTGGGGTCAAGGCTGGTTATAATAAGGTGACGGGCCCTTGGACCAAGCTCTTGACTCAACTACCGCAACGTCCTCTTTCTTCTTATTCCCCAGTACACCCCCAGTGCCATTTTGAATGGCTTGGGAGGTCACCTTGATTGCTGAATAACTCATGATTTAGTTAGACTTGAGTCCTTACTCTACCATGCTTCCCATTTTTACCACTTCGTTGAAGGATTTCCCTGCCGCTGACACCAAGTGACCGAAATAAGTGGGCTCCAAGGCCTGCAAGAAATAATCAATCATTTCACTCTCTTTCATATGAGGGTCAACCCTCACTGCTTGCTCTCTCCAACGAAAGTCGTATTCTCTGAAACTCTCCCCAAGCTTCTTCTCAATCTTCATCAATGACAGACGGTCTGGGACAATTTCAAGATTGTACTGAAAATGGCAGGCAAATGCTTGGTCCAGATCGTCCCAAGTGTACCACCGACCATGATCTTATCGGGTGTACCATTCCAAAGTTGAGCCACTTAAACTTTGACTAAAATACGCCATCAGTAATTCATCTCTTCCACCCGCCCCTCTCATCTTGCTACAAAAACCTCTCGAGTGTGCCACTGGATCACCATGCCCGTCATATAAATCAAACTTGGGCAGCTTGAACCCTGCTGGTAATTGGACAACTGGGAACATACACAGGTATTTATAGGCCACGCTTACTTGTCCACCTAGCCCCTGCATATTCCTGAAAGATTGCTCCAAGCTCTTGACTTTCCTAACTATCTCCTCCTGCTCAGAATTCTTAGGAGGCTTCTCTGTTTCTGCCGAGAGATCAAAATGCGTAATAACATGGTTCTGGTGCTTTGAAGGTCGACTCTGGGGGATAATAATGGTTTTCGTGAATCTGGAACAGAGGCTCACTAAAAGATCGATGTAATGCATCAGACGGAGGTGCCACAAACATAGGAGTGATTGGTGGAGGAGGGTATGGGACTTGTTTGGGTGGTGGAGCTGGTAGTGTTTAGGAGGTGGTGCCATAGCATTGTTGGTAGGTTGGAAAGGCTGGAGATGAATTCATAGTAGGAGGCTCCTGAGGTTGGGCCAATGGTGGGATATAAGTAGGGTTGGCAGGATAAACCGGTGGTGGATGCCCCTTTGACCAGGCCTGGTACATTTCAGCCATTTGTTGCTTTAACTTATGCATCTATTATCTCCATTTAAAAAAGTTATTTTGACATCCATTTGATGGATTTCAAGACCATACACGGCCGCTAGTGACACTAACACCCTAATAGATGTTATCCTTGTTACTGGCGAGTAAGTGTCAAAGTAATCAAGGCCTTTCTTTTGTCTATAACCTTTGACAACAAGTCTTGCCTTATACTTGTCAATAGTGCCATCAACTTTAATTCTCCGTTTAAAGATTCATTTCGAACCTAAAGGCTTATTTCCTGGAGGAAGATCAACCAATTCTCATGTATGGTTATCTAAAATTGATGGAATCTCATTATTGACTTCCTCTTTCCAAAATGCTGAATCAGAAGACGACATAACTGTTTTAAAAGTTTGAGGCTCATTTTCAAGCAAGAATGTCACAAAATCTGGTCCAAAGGAAGTATATGTTCTTTGACGTTTGCTACGCCTTGGATCTTCTATACTTGGAGTATTTTTCTTTGGTTCTTCCCGAGGTCGTTTAGGTCTTTCACTTAACGACTCGCTTTTAGTTTTATATGAATAAATGCTTTCAAAGAATTCAGCATTATCTGATTTTATTACCGTATTAACATGTATCTCGAGGTTATCAGATTTATGAACCAAAAATCGACATGATTTACTGTTTGTAGCATATCCAATGAAAACGCAATCTACTATTTTTGGTCCAATTTTAACCCTTTTAGGTAAAGGAACCTGTACCTTTGCTAGATACCCCCACACTTTGAAATATTTCAAGTTGAGTTTTCTTCCTTTCCATTTTTAATATGGAATAGATTGCGTTTTGATGTGGGTACTCTGTTGAGTATTCGCTTAGCTGTAAGGATAGCTTCCCCCCACAAACTCTGCGGTAATTTGGAACTTATTAATAAAGAATTCATCATCTCTTTTAATGTCCGTTTTTTCTTTTCCGCAATTCCATTGGATTGAGATGTGTAAGGTGCAGTAGTTTGATGGATAATTTCATATTCCGAACATATTTCTGCAAACTGAGATTCATATTCTCCACCTCTATCACTTATAATCATTTTGATCTTTTTAATCAATTGATTTTCTACCTCATTCTTGTATTGCTTAAATGCTTCAATTGCTTCATCCGTACTATTAAGCAAATAAACATAATAATATCTAGTGCAATCGTCAATAAAAGTGATAAAATACTTTTTTCCACCTCGAGATGGTGTCGACTTCATATCGCAAATGTCAGTATGAATTAAGTCTAAAGGATTTGAATTCCTTTCAACAGACTTATAACGATGTTTTACAAACTTAGATTCAATACATATTTGACATTTCGATTTATTACACTCGAATTTAGGCAATACTTCTAAATTAATTAACCTCCGCAAGGTTTTATAATTGACATGTCCTAAACGAATATGGCATAAATCATTTGATTCCAATAAATAAGAAGAAGCTAAAATTTTATTCATACTGTCAACAACCATTACATTGAGTTTGAAAAGACTCTCCGTGAAGTAGTCTTTTCCAACATATATTTCGTTCTTGATTACAACAACTTTATCAAAAATAAATACACATTTGAATCCATTCTTTACAAGTAAAGAAGTAGAAACTAAATTCTTCCTAATAGTAGGAACATGAAGAACGTTGTTGAGCGTTAACTCCTTGTCGGAAGTCATCTTCAGGAATATCTTCTCATAACCTTCAATCTTGGTTGTTGCATTATTTACCATGGAAATTTCTTCTTCCGGACCAACAGTAGAGTAAGTCGCAAATGCTTCTTTGACATCACAAATATGTCGAGTGGCTCCAGAGTCAATCCACCACTCATTCGGATTTCCAACTAGGTTGCACTCCAAAAGCATTGCGCAAAGATCATCAATGTCATTATTCTTCTCCACTATGTTGGCTTGTCCTTTCTTATTATCCTTTTTTGGAAGATGACAATCAGGGCTCTTTTGACCAACTTTTCCACAATTGTAGCAACTGCCCTTGAATTTCTTTTTGTTCTGCTCCTTAGTTTGTCCAGAAAACCTCTTCCTCTTCTTTCTTTTCGGAGCAGTCTCCTCAACGATATTAGCTCCCATGATCGTTGAATTTCCACAAGACTTTTTCTCGGCTGTTTTGTTGTCTTCCTCAATCTTTAGGCGTATCACAAGATCTTCTAACTTCATTTCTTTGCGCTTGTGCTTAAGATAGTTCTTGAAATCTCTCTACGAATGAGGAAATTTTTCAATCATAGCAGCTACTTGAAAGGCTTCATTTATGACCATACCTTCAGCAATAAGGTCGTGAAAAACAAGTTGAAGCTCCTGAACTTGGGTTCCCACAGTTTTGTTGTATATCATTTTATAGTCTAGAAACTTGGCAACCACGAACTTTTTCAAGCATGCATCTTCTGTCTTGCACTTCTTCTCAAGTGCATCCCATAATTCTTACGAAGTATTCATTGCACTGTACACATTGTACAAGTCATCTTCTAAAGCACTTAAGATATAGCCTTTGCAAAGAAAATCTGCCTGCTTCCACGCCTCAACAACCATGAATTTTTCATTATCCGGCATGTCCGCAGCAGGCACTGGAGGCTCTTCTCTAGTGAATTTCTGCATACCAAGTGTGGTAAGCCAGAAGAACGCCCTTTACTAACATCCTTTGAAGTTGGTTTCAGAAAATTTCCCCAGTTTAGCCGGAGGAACAACAGTGCGGGTTGACGAGGCTATCGTCGTTGCACCAATAGTCACAAAAGGATTTCCATTTTTATTTGTCATTTCTTACTGTCAACAACAGAAGAACTCAATTACAGGCAAAACCAAAACAGTAAATAATAATGTAACAAATAAACAGTACATAAAAACATACTAATGTTTTTATATACTGTTTTACAGAAAAAATAATGAAGTTTTTATGTTCTTCAAATCATTTTCTGAATTGCAATATCCTGATGAAGTTTTTATATCTTCAAATCAGAATAGTAAAATTCAGGCAGAATACAGAATATAATAAATTTAATTTCCTTAAGATTGTTATATATCTGTATTGCTGAAAATAAATTAAATAATAATCTTTCTAAAAACAAAAATAGAAAGTTAGTAGTAATTAATTCTGAAAAATAGTAAAATTCTTCAAAATAAATTCTGAAAACGTTGTAGGAACAAATCGAGCCCACTGAATATACAGTGTGTCCTTAAGGAAATTATTCCCCTCAAGTACATGAGGTTCTGGAATATATCCTCCCAGGATAGAATGATTTAACTCACCAGTGTATCAGTACCTAAAACTCTGGTGATCGGCGAACCACTCGATGGTTGTAAATCACACTGGAAGCCGAAGTCGAGTCGAGCGAGCGACGACGGCGCGAGGCTTGCCTTCTTCTTACCTCTTTAAGAGCTAAAAGAAGAGTTTCTCTATATATACACCAAGATTTTCTTTCTTTCTACCAATGAGGGACAAAGTGCATTAATGAACTCATTCAAAATTTCACTTCCCTTCATTTCTTTTCCCACCATTTTTTATTTACCCTTCTTTTGTTATTAAACAAAATCCAATATACCTAATCCTCCATCGCGACATTCGTTCGGCATTTCTCCACTTCTAAAGTTTTCAAGTCCCGTTCGTAGATTTTCCAAGGTGGTATTCACTGGTGAATACAAATCATAATTTGCTTGCATGAACTCAATTTGTTGCTTAGTATTGTACTATCGATTTTAGTCTTCCCAAATTCCTTTAATTTATGATAAGGACTTAATTTCTCTTTCATCCATAATATAAACCCGAGTAATTAACTTCTCTTTTCCCTCTTACCTGTTCGGTGTCCAGAAAATTAAAGCTGTTCTGGTCATGTTTTTCCGGCGAATCAAATGAAATGCTCTACTGAATTTATCTTTTTGATGAAAAGTTATTGAAACACTAATGTGCCCAAATAGCCACCAACAGCTCATGTCTTTATTTTAAATCCAGTGTTTTAAATGTCTTTAGCCTTTAGCCACTGATTTAATAAACTTTAACTGTTCGGACGAAAATATCCTTCTGCTCATGTCCTTAACTTCAGGACTTTAGGACTACATGTCCTTAACTTTTGAACTTGAAACTCTAAGTTCAGGACTTCAAGACTACATGTCATTAACCTTTTAACCTGTAACTCTAAGTTCAGGACTTCAGGACTACATGTCCTTAAATTTTGAACTTGGAACTCTAAGTTCAGGACTTCAAGGTTACATGTCTTTAACTTTTGAACTTGGAACTCAAACTTCAAGACCAAGCGTCCTTCACTTTTGAACTTGTAAGTCAAAGATAAGTCCTTAACTTTTGAACGTGTAACTGTAAGTTAATGAGTGTTTGTCCTTAACGTTTGAACTTGTAAGTCAAAGTTAAAGTCTTATTGTCCTTAACTTTTGAATTTATAATTGTAAGTTAAGGACTGCTTGTCCTTAACTTTTGAATGTGTAACTGTAAGTTAAGGACTGTCTGTCCTTAACTTTTGAACTTGGAAATCAAAGTTAAGGACCTATTGTCCTTAACTTTTGAACATGTAACTGTAAGTTAAGGACTGTCCGTCCTTAACTTTTGAACGTGTAACTGTAAGTTAAGGACTGTCTGTCCTTAACTTTTGAACTTGAAAATCAAAGTTAAGAAGGTGCTGGGAATTATTCAAGTTTGTGACAAAACTGGGATAGTTATGCATAAGAGGGAGAAGCGTTGGGAGTTTAAAATGCACATATTTAAGTAATTGTATATTTTTTTGAAGGCATTTTTATACTTCTGGTGTGAGATAGTTGGGTGGATGAATAATGAATTAGCTCGTCTTTGACTTTATGGATTGTATGAGCTACTGATGCAATCATGCTTCTTGCACCATCTTTTGTGCTTTTCACCACCTCTGTTGTAATACTCTTCTTATTCAAAGTATTTTACCATCTAAAAAGTTCTTTCAAGGTCATTTTATGAGCATGAATGCGGATTACCCTACTTTTCTACAATTTTTACTCAATTAATTTAATCTGGTAGATACAGTTTTGATTTATTTCTTCTATTTATAGGGGGTGGACCTGGGAAGTGGAGAGGGTTTGGGGAAACATTCATTTTGGATTATGGAGAAGGCACGCAGAGAGTGAAGCGAGGATTTGGGAAGAAAGGGGGGAGAAAGGGTAAAAATATATTTTCATATTAATTTTAATAAGGTAGTGGCTATTTTTGCTCAACATTAAAATTGTTGGATAAAAAATAAATATCACCTTAAACAGTGGCTACCCCATGCCATTTCTACATTTATTACCTCCATTAATGCGGTGAATGCTAGAAGCCAGGGGCGGACCCAAGTAGAGAAAAGTGGGTTTAACTGAACCCGCTTTGTCAAAAAATAATACTATATATATATATAGATTATGGTTAAAGCAAGGTAAATTTTATATAGAAATTATTTTGAACCCGCTTATACTGCAATTATACTGCTTATATTAGTTATAGACTTCTCCGACTAAACTTGTTTGTACAAAATCCTGGGTCCGCTATTGCTAGAAGCAGAAAAAATATAGGGAGGTGCACCTTTGGACTAATAATTGTAGTATAGATTAATCTTTTAAGAATGATTGGATACTTGGATGTAATTATCGAGATGTAAATTTTTTAGAGAAGAACTTTTTGACTTTTGGATTTAACTCCGCCTATCAAATTTTGACTTTGAGAAATCTCTGATCCTAAAATACTTCTTTGGTTCCACTTGATGTGACATAGTTGGGAGAGGTTAAATTCACTAATTTTCAATATGAATTTGGATATAAAAAATTTACAATATTTTTTTATAATAAGATTCATATTCTTAAAAATTATATAAAACGTCAAAATAATTTTTTAATTTAAAATAGTTTGTAGAAACGTGCTAAAGAAAAATTTGCTTAACTTTTCGATGTCATATAAAATGAAACCAAGGAGTAACTAAAAACAAAACAAGCACAAGACATTTGTCGTAATAAAAATTGGAACTATGAAAATGGTCGTAACACGTGAAGTCATAACGAGTCTTTTTGTGTTGGTTGGGGCCATCCTACATTGCAACGGCTACTTTTTCATCTTACAACCAAAAGCCCAAAGGGTATACTCATACTGGTCGGTAAAAACTCAAAATTAGTTTCTCATATGAAAGTATGGGCGGTCCAATGGTGATGGTGATTGAATACTTAGAGTCGTCAATGTCCAGAGAACTTCTCTGCAAATTCCCCGACAACTCCGCTTACGATTTCGACTATTCTCAGAGCTCCATTTGGTCCCCTTTGGTCCCTCCTCCTCAATTAGTTTCCACTGTTAATTCCGACGACCCTAGTCTCAGTTTTGGTCTTTCCAGAAAGTTGTCGTACGAGGAAGAAGCAGCCGCCAGCGGCGGTAGCGGCGCCGCTCCTTTCTGGGAAATGACTGAGAATATCAAGAGGAAGTTCTCTAGTGTTTTGTTTGATAATCTGAAAATATACCACAAGTTGAAGAAGAGAAAGAGGAAGGGCTTTGATTTTTCTCCTGTCCCATCTTCTTCTAAGCGTGCCACCAGTACCACAACGCCAAGAAAGGTACATAACATATTACTCCCTCAGTTTTAATTTATAGTAAATCTGTTTGGCCGGACACTGTATTTAAGAAAAAAATAAGAATTTTTGAATTTGTAATTCTAAATAAGTTAAAATTATCCAGAGTATTTTTGTGATTATAAAAGTATCCTGAGCAGAATTGGAAGTTTAAGCCGAATTGTTTTCAAATTTAAAAAATGATTATTCTTTTTAGAACGCACCAAAAATGAAATAGGTATGTATAAATGGAGAGTATATATTTGTTTGAGTTATATATAGTGTTTTAATTTGGGTATCAAAAGGACATGTGCTCGTAAAGGTCTTTTGATTCCAAAAGCAAATATAGGGGTATTATTTGCTAGCAAACAACATAATGCAAGCATAGGCGTATCTAGTATTCCGGGAGGATGGGTGCACCTAGGAGTGGCAAACGGGCAGGGCAGACGGATATGGTTCGGGTTGAAAACGGATAATAAAAATCGGATAAATTATCTGACCTTGCCCATATTTAAAATGAAAACTTACCAATACTTTCACAGTTTTTGATACTTTTATCTTTGAGTTCAAATAGATTTATCTGCCCAACTCCTAACTTGATTTTTATAGTGCAACTATATCAAAACATAATCCTAAAATTTTCATATTAAAAGACCTTTGTTAAAACAAAATATAAAAAAACACTTCTTCAAACAAAAAAAAAGGCCAAGTAGCACGGTATAGCCAATTTTCGCACTAGTCAATCAAAAATAGCCAGTGTTTACCATGAAAAATAGTCACTATTTGACTGCAACAGAGACCGGTCCCGTATAATATACGAGAGCTCGGTGCATTTGTGTATGAACCCCAGCATATTATGCTGGACCGGTATACTTTGCTGACTCCTGTATAATATACGGAAAACTGGAGCGCCGATGCTCAAAACTCCAGTATATTATACTGGACATTTATACTTGCTGGAACTCCAGTATATTATGCAGGAGTTCCAGCATAATTATACTTGAACTCCCGCATATTATACGGGAGTTCTAGCATAGTTATCCTGGAACTCCCGAATAATATGCGGGCGTATTTTTCGAATTTTGAACAGTGTTTTCGTTGAGATTTATCTTTACATGAAAAGTGGCTAAATTTCGATTACTTTTGAAATTGGGCAATTTTTGAATGACCAGTTGTAAATCTGGCTATTTTTAAATTTCTCCCAAAGAAAAATATTTCATTAACTACAGATGCTAACTAAGAGTCTAAGACAATAGAGGGCAAAACAAATCAAGCTAATCAATTAATAGGAAATTGCCATTTACCGTAACAGATAGAAACAAAAGAACCAAGGAATTCTTTTCAAAATTTGTAAATAAATGGAGTAACTAAGAGTCTAAGACAATAGAGGGTAAAACAAATCAAGCTAATCAATTAATAGGAAATTGTCATTTACCGTAACAGATAGAAATAAAAGAACCAAGGAATTCTTTTCAAAATTTGTAAATAAATGGAGTAAAACTTTACCACTTACCAGGAAATGAGAAAAATCTTCTCAATTCTTTGAATCTAACAATTTTATTCCTTTAATTAACGTAAGAGACAAAAACAAGGAATTAGCCGATTAGGGTTTCAACTTTCATGTTTTTTTTTACTTTTGGGATGAATTAGGATTAGTTTAGGGAATATTATATTTGGGGATGGCCGTTGGGGAACCAAAGAACAAGGAATTGGTATTGCTTAAGCTTTACACCTTTAGTGATTAAAGAATAATAATAAAAAAGGTAGGAATTGGTATTGCTTTTGACCTTTAGTGATTAATTAAAGAATTGTCAGTAGCAATAGAAAGAAAAGAAAAAGTTAAACGAAATATTGCCAAGGATTCGATCCCTTGGCCTTCGGTACCAGAAATAAGGGCCAAGACCAGTGTACTACTTCACCTCTTTTGAGCATGGGTTCCTTCAAATATATATATGTATATTTTTCAAATTATGTACATTATATATGTACTTTAATCCGAACACCACGAATTCACGTAAACTATTTTTTTACACAACAGATCCGCCCCCGAATGCAAGCAATCACTCAGCATAGGTTGATCCGAAATTTGCTCAAATCCAATACATAAGAAATGTATTTAATAGATGAATAGATTTATTACAACTACACATATGGAATCAAAGAGATTTAATGGGAAATGATAGTATGTATCATAGAACTATAAGGAAATGTACAAACACCCAATATTTATAATTTAAAAGAGTATGAAGAAATGGTTTAAGCCACTTATAAGAGCACGTTTGGACATAAAAAAATCCCTCTTTTAAAAAAAAATTTACTTTTTTCCGAAATCAACGTTTGTTCATAAAATTTTCAATTTTCATTTGAAGATGCATGTTGGAAATTATCGAAAATTTGTAAAACTCCAAATCAGATGTTTTTCAAAATTTTCACTCAAATCACTCACAAAACTTTAAAAACAACCCAAATTGAAATTTATGTCCATACACAACTCTAAATTTTAAATTCTATTTTTTGGAATTTTACAATTCTTATGTCTTGCCTAATTATATTTATCTCGTTGTCCTTATTACTTTAAGGTTTTAGATTGACAATACATAATTGTAATATCTTTGAAATCATGTGTACTGATCACGCCCAACTATGTCTTATAAAAAGAACTAAGCGGTCGTTGCAAATATAACCTGAGTATTTAAGCCCAGAGTCGAATCCACAAAGAATTAACCTATCAATTACTTTTGTCGGACTTACGAAATTCTTTAGAATCAACTTCCCCAAACGTTGTAAACAATAGTTGATAGTATCTCTAATAACTACGATTGAAAATAAATAAATAAACAGCTGTAAACTAAATATGCTTGGTTTGTAAACAATAATGAGAAGGTTCTAATGTAGTGATTTCCCCTATTGATGGAATCCCTTCCGGTTATGTTTCATATAGATTCACCAAAATATCTCTATCAATCATGAGCACTCTTTTTACCGTAAATCTCTCCCGAGTAATCGCGATAATTTACTAGACGCACTCTTCCGAGATACGCTAGCTGACTTTGTTTATTACAGCTCACTTTAGACTACACCCAAGGCTTCGTTATCCCTAATCTCACATTTAAACCCACAGTTATAGATCCCTCTTATACTTTGAGAGTGGCGTTGTTCAACAATTACCTAAATATGCACTCTCTCCCGAGTTATGCACACTAAATAAGCACATCCAATTGAGGATCCTGTCAATTAACTATAACAAACACGTAGTTGAACGAATAGAGATTAACTGGCAAACTATATTAACATAATCAAGAAGTTCATCCTTCAAAAGGCTCCATCAAAACCTTAGACTAAAGTATTTAGCTACTCATAACAACGTAAAGATAAACTACGAAAAGATTCATCATGAAAAATTGCAAGAAAAAGAAGAGATAAAGAACTATGATGTTTTTGGGTGATCTCTCACACTTGTGTATCTTGCCAAAGTAATCTCCAAAACAAGTCTAACCTATCTTGGGCGAGTTTCTACACCTTATAAGGGTTTTACAAAAAGTTTTCCCGAATTTACACTTTGACCCCTCGAATTTCTGAGTTTGGAACAGGCCGCCGCGGCGCTGACCGCGGCGCACTCTGCCTCCAACTGTGGCGCGGACCGCGGTGGCAACCGCGGAGAGCACTGTTTGGCCTTCAATCTCTGCGTTCCTTCTCTTTTTGCTCTTTTGTGTTCGGGTACTTCTCGATTGGGTGTTTTCTTCAAGTTATTGCCTCTAAACACTTCATTTTGCTTCCTCACATCTTGTATTCCCTGCGAAACCAAATAGCATCAATTAAAGCATTTATTGGCAACTTACATTACAAAACAACAACAAAGCATGGACAATTATGGCGTAAATAACAACTATATAGCCTATTATCATGTACTAATAATAATTGTGATTTCATTTTTACCAAGAAATAATGTGATATTACATTCATTGACATCTCATTTAGAAGTATCTCTATGACAATATGCATTCAGATAGTATCTTGGTTCTAATGAATCTAGTGGATTGACTTCCAGAGAAAATAAACTGAATTGCAAAATCAATAAGACTAACAATGAAGCAGTGCAATTCCTGCAGTATTCTTTTTTCGATTTGTAAATTCTCATGTCTAGTTAATTTACAATACATTATTTCGTGTAGGGATGGGCTAAGGTGCTGAAAGCAGCTTCTAAACATTTCAAGAAGAAGAGCAAAAAGAAAGATTCCACAGGTCATCTTAATCTTTCCAACTGTACTTTAACTGATCCTTAGTCGACATTGTGCAGGTAATATCAGAGGCGGACCTAGGATTCAGTGATCACAGGGGCACCATGACATTCAATATAAATTTATCACTGTTCGTAGAGATTGATACGGGGGCCTGGGCTAATATTTGACTATTTCTTGAAGACATTTGCATGTATATATAAATTTTTTACGGAAGTTACCGGGTGCCCATGACTCCTGTTAAGCTCTACGTCCGCCTCTGGGTAATATCTATCCAGTTAAGTATTACTAGTAGAGGTTATTGTGTTTAGGAAAGTCACAGTGTGTGTAACTTGTTGAGATTTTTGTATCATGAGCAGCCCTATGAATATTATAGGCACATCCATGCAGTGATAAATTAAAGGGGAAGAATTTTAAATGATTCTCCAACTGTTAAATAGCCTAGGGAGAACACAAGCTATTTTCATTGTTTCAACCACAGTAAAAACTTGATCAGTCATTTCTTTAAGGGATTATAATCCCCCTTTCATTTCAAGTTGTCTCCTCACATTGTGATAGAAACTGACAAAGAAATTATGAAGGTACTAACTGTCACATATTTGCTCTAGTTTCCAGAGCATGTATTGAGGCATTGAGTTTCTCGGTAAAGGCAAGCTCAATTATATGTTAGTAAAACTGTTCTAAATCAGAAAGTCAGAAAAAATAAATGTTAGTTCAATAAACAAATCGTAAAATAATTTCGAGCCCACTGAATGTATAGTGTGTCCTTAAATAATTTAATCCCCTCGCTGTTGCCTAAGGTATACGGATTAATTCCTCCCATGATAGAACGGAATAGCTATTTTGTGATAGCGGCACTTCAAATAACAGAACTTCAATGAACTCAACAAACGTAGCAAATCAATTATATGTTAGTAAAACTGTTCTAAATCGGAAAGTCAAAGAAGGAAAAAATAAACGTTAGTTCAATAAACAAATCGTAAAATAATTCCGAGCCCACTGAATGCATAGTGTGTCCTTAAGGAATTTAATCCCCTCGTTGTTGCCTAAGGTATACAGATTAATTCCTCCCAGGATAGAACGGAATAATTATTCTGTGATAGCGGCACTTCAAATCACAGAACTTCAGCGAATTCTAGGGGTGTGCATTCGATTTATCGATTCGATTGTGACCCTTATCGATAATTACTTATCGATTATCGATTTGTACATACGCTTATCGTTATCGTTTTAATAAGGTTTCGATTTTTTCGATTTCGATTTATCGATTCGATTGTGACCCTTATCGATAATTACTTATCGATTATCGATTTGTACATACGCTTATCGTTATCGTTTTAATAAGGTTTCGATTTTTTCGATTTCGATTTATCGATTTTTGGGGCTTATCGATTCGATTATCGATTACACCAATTAGAAAATTTGCGGGATTCCACGGAAAGTATATCGCTACATACACACCTAACTAATATGGACCAAAAAAAGCTAAAATAAGAAGAGCACCGTTTATAACATAAAAATTGTGTCAACAAACACATGCAACGAAACTAAAGTAAAGGATCAAATGTATGTCATCATCACTCCAACGGTATAAAAAAAAAAAAACCAAAATACATCATCACGGCTAATTCAGTTTTTCATTAATTTGAACTTCATTCCCTTGAGCTTTAAATATGACCATTCCTTAAATGTGGTAGAGGAAATAGTAGGGTTAGGGACTTAGGGTAAAGGATATGGTATTATAGAATAAGGCTAAAAAATTATTTTTCTTAAAATTTTTTTTAAAAAAAAAAAAAAAAAATTACTGTAGCTTATCGGTTTATCGATAAACCGATAACCGAAGAGGACAAAATCGAAATCGAAATCGATAAATCGATAAGGAAAATTTTGAAATCGAAATCGAAATCGATAAATCGATAAATCGAAATCGATAAACCGATAATAAATAATCGATTCGATTTATCGATAAACCGATTCGAATGCACACCCCTAGCGAATTCAACATGAGCAAATCACACTTGACACTTATATTTATTTAGAAAATAATACAATAATGTAGAAAAAAGGGGAGAAGATTTCACATTTTCAAGTCTGAAAAATGAGGCCAAGCCTCTAAATTTGTAGACAAAAAAATGGTGAGATGGAGAGGTGCGATCCAAAAGTTGCCTCTTCCATTTCTCATTCACACCAAACGCCACATTATACGTAACATCTTTAGGTATTTCTAGGGGTGTACATAGGTCGGGTTGGTTCGAATTTCACAATTACCAAACCAAACCAATTGTGTCGGATTATTAAATCTAAAGACCAAACCAAACCAATAAAACTCGGGTTTTTCGCTCTCCGATTTTCTCGGGTTTTCGGGTTATTCGAATTTTTTTGGGTTTTTTTTTCCGGTAAAATCTTCGTAGAACAAAACATATAAATTATGCTCAAAATATTTCTTTAGTCCTAGTATTATACAACTATATAAAATATTTTCCAAGAAAATAATACGAAATATGAGATATGTCATGACATTATCCTAAAATATTCAACAATAAAGACAATAAAATTATGTAATATAAATATTGCTAATTAAAAGCCATAATTAAAATAAATATAATCTAAGAGTACTAAGTCATGCTAAATAAGTACACTAATAAGGGATTATTAAATACATAACTAAACACTAAAAAAAAAAAAATAGGTTATGCATTTTTATCTAAATTATTGCAAAATAAAAAAATAGATGTTCAATACATTCTCGTTCGTAGTATTGAATTAAATGTCTTTTGTTAGAATTATAGTATTGATTTGATTTTGGTTTGAGCTTTTGTTAGCACTATTTAATTTACTAATGTTACTGGCTATAAAGCTTATTGAAACATTCAAAAGTTCTAAGTACAACATTAAAATAATACCTCAAAAAATAAAATTATAGAATCTTTTAAGAAAGATTTATAAATTACATCACAATAAGTATATTTAAATATTAAATATATCTAAAATTTATGTATATGTAATGTCGAGTTGGTTTGGTTTCGGTTTGACTTTCTTTAGTTAAAACCAAACCAATTATGGTCAGGTTTTTTTTTCCAACACCAAACCAAATCAAACCAACCCATAATTGGGTTTTTTTTCTCGGTTTGACTCGGATTATCGGGTTAGTGCGGTTTGTCGGTTTCGTTTGTACACCCCTAGGTATTTCGGTCAATCAGATTTTCATTTTTTATTTCCTTTTTGAATTCTGCAAATTAACTATAGTGACAAATTACTAATATT
This sequence comes from Nicotiana glauca, assembly GCA_026770625.1. Classification (NCBI taxonomy): domain Eukaryota; kingdom Viridiplantae; phylum Streptophyta; class Magnoliopsida; order Solanales; family Solanaceae; genus Nicotiana; species Nicotiana glauca. Next base: position 34,172 of record MU775857.1, on the reverse strand, counting down.
TTACTTGATTGAAATTTAAAAGGAAAGTTTGTTATCCTCAAAACCTATCGAGATGAATTTATTATGTTTTGATCCCGTGCTTATTTGACAATTTTATGTAGCTTATTAGTAATTTTTGGCGCTAGCTAGGTTGATGACTTTCCAAGTATTTTCTTACGACATATACGGAAGGTTGATTTATTTTTATTTTGGTTACAAAATTCAGTTTTATGACTTTGTTGTGGTAGACTATTAGTTCTATTTACATGAAAATTTCTCCTGATTGTGGCTAATAGCATGTTTAGCCAAGCTTTTATTTTTTGCCAAAAGTATTTTTGGTCAAATTGAGATGTTTGGCAAAGCTTTTTGAAGGAAAAAAGTGTTTTTGTGGAGAAGCAGAAAAAAGTAGTTTCTCTCTAAAAGCACTTTTCTGAGAAGCACTTTTAAGAAAAATACACTTAGAAGCAGTTTTCAAAAGTTTGGCCAAACACTAATTACTGCTTAAAAGTGCTTTTGAGAAAATCATTTCTCAAAATAAGCTGATTTTAGAAGTTTGGCCAAACGGGCTATAACTCTATCTTGTCTTCAAGTAAAGCCCATTCACCCCTCCCTTCTTCCCAATACTAGTTGCAGGAGGCCCGTGCTACGCCCGGGCCCAAACTCAACATATTTTTCTTAGAATTAATAATTTTATTTTAATTAAATAATTTTAATTCGTATTGTATTTTTTTACTGCATTAATAATTTAATATAGTGACACGTCAATCAAGTCTTGTTGATAAGTCTTCATCATTATTAAAGTTTCTTAGTCACATAATTTAATAATTTTGTTAAAGAAAAAAAATATTTATGAGGAGGCAAGTTTGGCTGGAGAATTAACAAATACCAAAGGGACACAAATGATTCAATATTCTATAAACTAATATGATTTAAAGCGTTCAAAATAATTACAACTCGGTCAAGATCATAAATTGAAAAATATTTGGCATTTTTACGAATTTGTGAGCATATACTTTCTTTAGTTATAGATTTCTTTTTGTATTTTATTAATTGTTCACTATAATTTTACGTGGCACGGGTTATGTAGTTACATGTGGGGATTTAAGCTTAGTTTTAGATGAAATTAAAAAAAATTTGAATTTATCAAAGTGAACCTTAAGGATCAATTTAGTTTCATACTTTATTCTTAAGAAATCAACTCTAAGTTACCAACCAAGAAATTTTAAGGAGATTTAATTTTGGCTGATAACGCTACCTTCATTTTCAATGTTATATACTTTTAGGATTTGTAATGCAACATAGATATTTTAAAGGCGGTAGATATAATTGTTCACAAAAAGATTCAATTCAATTCGGCAAAATAGCCTAATAAATACCTATACTTGTCCTGGTTTGTCATCCTGATCTTGATACTTTACAAGGTTTCATCCAAACACTTGTAGTTATTAAAATACACTACGTTAAACCCCTTTGATCGTTGGCAGAGCATATGTGGCAACTTGATGGCCGAGTTGGACAAAATACGTGAATTTCACGAGTATAAGGAGCGTGAATATAAAAAGTTAGACTATAGATAATTAAAATAAAAAGATTAAATAAAAAGAAAAAGTAAAAGATAAAAAATAAATAAATAAAAACAAATATGCCTCCTTCCCCATGTCTCCCCCATTTCCTTTTCTCTTTCTACATTTTTCTTTTCCCCTTCTTTCACCACCTCTCCTCCATCTCTTTTCTCGTTCTCCCATTTTTTTCTTTCCGGTTATTTATTCTTTTTATTTTCACAAACTTTAAATTAATATTTGAGAAGAATATATTAAGAACCCTTTTCTGAAGAACAATCATCATTAGTGTTTTTGAGATGAATTAGATCTATGTCTATTATAGTGTTGAATCTATTTGGGGTAAGGATCGTTTTGGGACTATGATTTTCAGGTTATGGAATCGATATTTAATGTCAGATTTATTTGATCGAGAGAAGCTGATATTTTTTTTACAGTTTATGGTGAGATTCTTCAGATGCGTTTTGGACAGTTGACGTAGGTGTTTACGGAATTAGGTGGGATGTACAACGTAAAATTGTGTTGACATATGAGTATATTGAGCATTTTCACTTGTGGTGCCTTGGCATCAATGGAGGAAGGAGTTCAAGGTGGTTTGAAGTAGTAATTATCGTTGGACAAAAATCTTTGTAAGGGAGAGGTGGATGATGGAAAATTGGAGGATGATTTTTTGGTTATCCATGGTGGTATTGTTGCTGGTAAAGCTAGAAAGTCAGAGTGTTATTTCTTGCTTTCTGCTGTAAAAAATGGACAGATATGGTAAGGGTGGGGGAGGAGTCTGAGTGAAAAAGAAAAAAACACAATTAATTTTAAAGTGGAAAAATAATGATGTGTCATAAAAAATCTGATGTGGAGGACGACGTGTCATCCACATTGTGCATTTGAAGAACACGCGAGGTAGGGAGGGTTTAAAGCAGTATGTTTTAACAACTACGAGGTTGACGTAGGTCTTTACGGAATTAGGTGGGATGTACAACGTAAAATTGTGTTGATATATGAGTAAATTGAGCATTTTCACTTGTCGTGCCTTGGCATCAATGGAGGAAGGAGTTCAAGGTAGTTTGAAGTAGTAATTGTCGTTGGACAAAAATCTTTGTAAGGGAGAGGTGGATGATGGAAAATTGGAGAGTGATAATTTTTTGGTTATCCATGATGGTATTGTTGCTGGTAAAGCTAGAAAGTCAGAGTGTTGTTTCTTGCTTTCTACTGTAAAAAATGGAGAGATATGGTAAGGGTGGGGGAGAAGTCTGAGTGAAAAAGAAAAAAATACAATTAATTTTAAAGTGGAAAAATAATGATGTGTCATAAAAAATCGGATGTGGAGGACGACGTGTCATCCACATTGTGCATTTGAAGAACACGCGAGGTAGGGAGGGTTTAAAGTAGTATGTTTTAACAACTACGAGCGTCTGGATGAAATCTTGTGGAGTATAGGGACCGGGATGACAAAGCGGGACAAGTAAAGATATTTATTAAGCTATTCTGCCATTCAATTCAATGAGCTACGAAAAAAACTAATTAAATAAGAATCGTACTTGGTTTAACAGGAATAATACACCACCTCTTAAAATCAGAAAAATTAGAATAGTTTTAAATTTTAACTTCTTCTCCTTTCCTATTTTTCATCCCAATGTAATTGACAAATTTTAAAAAAATATAAAGGTTATTACTTTTTTCTCTCACAAATGCTAATTTTTTAAATAATGAAAATATATTTTATGCACTCTAGGTTAAAAATAGTAAGAAAACTTATACAAAATGACTTGCACAAGCAAAGGAAGAAAGTTCAACCAAAATCAGAATTAACATAAGCTTTTGAACACAACTCTTATTCATTAAAACATCTTAAGTGATTTTCAAATATTTTGCATCAATTATACCCATAAAATAGTAGGTTTTAATTTTCTTTAAAGTAAAAAAAAAGTGCATCGAGAGATTAGTAGTAGATGAGATAAATACTTAAAAAATACGTAAAATGACAATACCAAATAGTAACTAAAATTTTTAATAAGTACATATTTCTAATATAGAAAAGCAAAATTTGGTTTAGTCCTTTAAAATCTTTGCTTCCAATGTTCATTAAATAATTTACTTCAAACTCACATTATGCTTATTATGACCTCATTTAAAATTTTAATAATATATTTTAATTCATTCGTATTAACGAAGACCCATATTTAAATGTTTTAGAACCCTCTAAATAACACCAGTAAACTTTCTTTAGTTTAGAGTCTTTACACAAATTGACCTAATATTAGTCTTATAAGTATATTAATAAAAAATAATTCAAGTACATTAATAAATAAAAAAATTTAGAACTACCCGAAAATAATTCTGACATGTCTTTATTAGTAAATATATGAGCTCTAGAGAGAGATGAATATGGTTAAGAATATATAACGTGGGAGATGTCTAAATAATATAGCAAGACCTTACAAGTTGTCCACTTGGAGAAAAATTTTGGCATACTTTACCTAAATTTACTGAAATGTATACAGTCAAATAATGTAAAAAGTAACCTAAGGCCAAAAAAAGATCCTTAGTAAGTTACATTTACCAATTTCAAAGGCCCATGTGGGAGCGGTCTTAAAAAAAGAGCAATTTATGGTTAAAATATCATGGTATAGTCAATTTTCACACTGGTCAATGAAAAATAGCCAGCGTTTACCAAGTCAATGAAAAATAGCCACTATTTTGCTGCAACAGGGACCGGTCCAGTATAATATACGGGAGTTCTGGTGCATATGTGTACGAACTCCAGCATATTATGCTGGACCGGTATACTTTGCTAACTCCTGTAAAATTTGCGGGAGACTAGAGCACCAGTGCTCCAAACTCCAGTATATTATACTGGACAATTATACTTGCTGGAATTCCCGTAAAATTTGCGGGAGTTCCAGCATAATTATGCTTGAACTCCCGTAAAATTTGCGGGAGTTCCAGCATAGTTATCCTGGAACTCCCGTAAAATTTACGGGAGTTCAAGCATACTTATGCTGGAACTTCCGTAAAATTTACGGGCGTATTTTTCCGGATTTTGAACAGTGTTTTCGCTCAGATTTAAAGTGGCTAAATTTCGATGGCTTTTGAAACTTGGCTATTTTTCAACGACCACTGGTAAATCTGGCTATTTTTGAATTTCTCCCCAATTTATGCAAAAAAATCCGTTCAGCTTAAACTAATACCCTCTTTTATCCATTTGAAAATTATTTATAATATATATTTACCCAAATGAAACTAACTATCCCTACCTACCACACCCATCCCAACTTTTTTTTTACCCATTTAACTTAGTTTAGCTTGATTTCGCTTGGTTTTGTTTGACTTGATTTGAATTGGCTTGACTTGACTTGAATTAGCTTGGTTTATAGCAGCTTGAATCGACTTCATTTGGCTAGGTATTAAAAAAAGATAGGGAAGGGGCAAAGTAATAGATAGGAAGGGATAAATATTTTTCGCCCCATGAGTATTTGCTAAACTTCCCGAAATGAGTGATTGAGAAAAATGAGATATGCAGGAAAGAGGCAACTATATCAGCCACGTGTAGCAGTTTCACATCATTTAAAAAAGAAAAAAATAACGTAAGACAACTTTTAAGAAGTAAACCATAAAACAAAAAGTAAAATTGACTTTAAAAAACATGGTCAGGACCTACAAGTAATTAATTTAAAAGTTCACATTTTATTGAAAACTTTTGTGAGACTATAAAAGTCCTTTGGTTGTCCCTTATACATAGGAATGTGTGGGAATGATAAATTTATGTGGGGTCTATTCATCATAATAGTCTTTAACCTTGCTTAACGTGTAAATTACAAATTCAATAGGGCATACTGTTGCAGCAAACTCACATGTGTTACTGAGACATTAAATGATATGACAAGCTGTAAACCATAAAACATAAAGTAAATTTGACATTAAAAATAAGATCAGGCCATAAAAGTAATTAAGTGAAAAATTTATATTTTTTTTTGAAAATGTATGTGAGGACTACAAAAGTCCTTTGATATTCTCCCTTATTGTATATAGTAATAAAGTCGTTCGTTAGTTATACTTGTCGATGTGAGAAAACAGATGGGTGGAATTTTTGCTTCTAACGCATTAAAGAGTGAACTAGCTATTGGGACCACCCAATGGTATGGTCCTATATATGGTCAAATTCGAAAATAAAGAAGATAAAGAATATCAAATTTTAACTTGAAATATTTTTGGGTTTGCGTCTTTCTCGATATAGCCGGAGGTATACTTTATTACTATCGTTTTTGGTTCATATGGAATTATACCCTCACTCTTCCATCCTGTGACGATAGAAAAACTAGAGCTCTCTTGACAACTTCATGATAGAAAAAAGAAACTTCCAACTGTCTTATGCATCTGCAGGCCTATGTCCAATTTGGTTCATTTATTCAAATCTCATTGTTCTTTAATGTTTTGACCCGTTCTTCTAGTGATTTAATTTGATTTTATAGATTTGTTTGAGTAGTCTGTTTATATAAAATAAAGAGTCTATTCCAGTGTTTCAATAATGCAAAAGTTGTTATTCTAACTTCATTGAATTTGATATGTTTGGTTGACAGTCTCTTTATATAAAATGAAGATTTGATTTTATTCTAGTGCTTCAATAATGCAAAATTAGTTGTCCATTCTACCTCATTATCTCTTATGGGCATGCAGCTTCTAAGAATTTCAACACTCATTTATTTGATACATGTTGTTATTTTGTAGAAAAGGTTTTCAACGGAACTTTAAATTATAAATTGACAATTTAATCAGGAAATATAAAATATAAGGAATACAATGAATATCCGATTCTTTTAGCTGGCTCACTGACTTTCAAGAATTTTTCGATTAAAAGTAAAAAAACCCAATGAAAATCCTCTTCTCTGACCTTCTCTAGATCTCAGCTGTTCCAATCCAAGCTGGAGGCTAACGACAAGTCGCATCAGATGGCCCTATATTGGCACTATATGTGGAAGTAAAAGATTGGGATTGTATCTATCCACCGATATCGGGAGAAGTTCAAAAATAGTCAGATTTATAAGCGGTCGTTTAAAAATAGTCTAGTTTTTAAAGTAATCGAAATTTAGTCACTTTCATTTAAAGATAAATTTGAACGAAAATACTGTACAAAATTCGGAAAAATACTCCACCATATTATACTGTCTGCTGGAACTCCAGTCTAAAATATATCGGTTCGGCATAATATACTGGAGTTTGGAACACCGGTGTTCCAGTCTCCAGTATATTATACTGGAGCCAGCAAGGTATACCGTTTCAGCATATTATACGGGAAGTTCATACACATGTGCACCTAACTTTTCTGTTGCAGCAAAATAGTGTCTATTTTTCATTGACTTGATAAACGCTGGCTATTTTTCAATGATCAATCCGAAAATTGGCTAGACCGTGCTATTTTTACACAGATATTGCATAACCGAATTTAGATCGGGTTCAAAAGTTCAGGTCCAACCCATTATTTTGGGGTCTGAGGAGGGTTGTATGGACGCAAATCTTACCCCTACCCTAGGGTTACTTACCATCAGACAAACCCTTCTTGTCTAAAAATATAGAATAATAATTAATAATTGACGTCTATTCTTGACCCGTTTACCCTCAATTTTACATTCAACAAAAGCACTTTAGATAGCTTGTTTGCGCGTCAGCTGCAATTCCATTTTTTCCACATAAAAATTATTATTTTATTATGCACATAATTAGTCTTAAGTAGGTGAAGTATGTGCTTAAGTAAATTTCACTTTTGTTAATTCTAGTTTCACTAATTTTAGCAGATCACTTATTTTTAGATTATCATTTTTTTTATAAATCTTATTTCTTTTTTCTAGGTGACGAAGCTACTAAAAAGGGAAACTTACACTGTTCCATATAAGTTTTAACTTATTAATCTCTAGCCATTAGTCATAAATTTACCAAAACTAGCCAAACATATATAAAAATTGAAAAACTAAATAAATAAAGTTCTTTATCTCAAAGAATCACATGCAAAAATCTCCTTCCATATTTTTAAGCGTGATTAACAACTGATTTTCTATAAAAAAAATCGTAATTAAATCGTGTTTAAAAAAGTTCTTCTGCGACACATGTATCAAACATGTATCATGCAAGTATCTCACACACAGGTATACATGTGATACATGATTGATATAAATATGATACATCTATGATACACAAATGATACATAGTGTGATACACATATCATTTTTTTTTCATGTTTGATTTTTACTTCGAATTTTCAATTCAAACCACCTCAAAATTTTACCAAATCATTCCAAAATTAAGATTCGAACTCTTTAAGATGTACCCAATCTATTCTAATAACACCATCAAAAAAAGCAAAAAATTGACTTAATTTTGCTACAAATAGCTAATTGGCTAATATTAGTAATATTTGGTTAATATTAGTAATATTTTATAAATTGGCTAATTTTTGTAATGAGCTACTTATAAATGGATATAACTGATAATTTCCCTACTAAAAATAGTTACTTACGAATATTTCTCTCTTTGTTTCATTTTTTGTAAAACTCTTTCCATTTTTATATGTTCAAAAAAGAATGACATCTTTACGTGTTTAAAAACTTTTTAACTTTAAATTCTTATTTTATCCTTAATGGACATGTTTCCATAGTCAAACACATGGCTTGTTTAAAACTATAAAGGTTAAGCTTACTTTTGTTACGTGCCAAAAGCCTCCCTTTCTTTCTTTTCTTAAAGTTTTGGCACCGTATAATGTGAAATGTATTAAAGCTTCTCTTGCATCCATTACTCAGAAAAGACAAATGAAAATGAATTATATGACAATGTCAAAAATGACTGAGGAATTCATATTCATATATATATATATATGTGTGTGTGTGTGAGAGAGCACTTTAATAAGCTTTTCAATACACCACTAGTTTCGAGTATCCATCATCTTCATCTTGTGTAGCTTCCAAGTATGAAGAAAGCAGAGCTGGTTTTTGTTCCTGCTCCAGGCATAGGTCACCTTGTTCCCACATACAAGTTTGCAGTGAACTTGCTCAATCTTGATGAACAACTATGTATAACCATGATCATCATTAGGCCTCAGGCGCCATTTGATGTTGGCATAGATGCATACATTCAAAGATTCTCCTCAAATACTGCTACCAATCGTATCAGATTCATCAAACTTCCTCAAGTTGAACTACCACCCTTAGAAGAGTTTACAAAGTCTATGGAAAATTTCTTCTCTCTTCTCATATCAAGCTATAAACCCCTCGTCAAAGATGCTATTGTCAACAACAAACACTCCAACACAAAAATAGTTGGGTTAGTCATCGATATGTTCTGCAGTTCAATGGTTGATGTAGCAAATGAACTTGGGATTCCTCCCTATATTTTCTTCACTTCTGGTGCAGGTTTTCTTGGTTTTGTGCTTTACCTGTCTGTTTGGCATAGCCAAAATGGAAGGGAATTTAGCCTCACAGATACTGATTTAGATATGCCGTCCTATGCCAACTTAGTACCCTCAAATGTCTTACCAACGTTTGCATTCAATAAGGAAGGTTACACAGCATTCCTCAACCTTGGTGCCAGGTTCAAAGAAACCAAAGGAATTCTTATCAACACATTTGCTGAACTTGAACCTCATGCTGTGAATTCATTAGCATCCCACCCTGAACTACCTCCAGTATACACAATAGGACCCCATCTTGACCTTGCAGGGCAAAAGGGTAGGGAGGACAATAAGGAAGAAATCATGAAATGGCTAGAAGATCAGCCACCATCATCTGTGCTATTTCTGTGCTTTGGTAGCATGGGAACTTTAGAGGTTCTACAGCTACAAGAGTTGGCAAATGCCCTTGAACAGAGCGGGGTGAGGTTCTTGTGGTCAATAAAAATGCCCATTGGTTCTGAATATGGCAAGTTTGATGAGCTATTGCCAGAAGGATTCTTGATTAGGACTAAAGACAGGGGAATGGTGTGTGGTTGGGCACCACAAGTGCATGTTTTAGCTCACAAAGCTACTGCTGGTTTTGTATCTCATTGTGGATGGAACTCGACACTGGAGAGTTTATGGCATGGAGTTCCTATGGTGACATGGCCTCTACATGGTGAGCAGCAGATTAACGCGTTTCAGATGGTGAAGGATCTTGAGCTGGCAGTGGAGCTGAGAATGGATTACAGGATGGGGAAGATCATTGATGGAGGAATAGTGAGAGCAGAGGAGATAGAGAATGCTATAAGATGCATAATGGATAGTGAAAATCCAGTGAGGAAAAGAGTGAAAGAAATGAGGGACAAAAGCAGGGAGGTCTTGATGGAAGGTGGTTCTTCCTTTGTTTCTTTAAGACATTTCCTCAAGACCATTTTGATGGCTAGCAATGAAAATTGATGTTGTTTGAATTAGTCTCTTACATAGTCTATGTTTAGGGAGAAAACAATCAAGTTGCAAACATCCTGACCAGCACAGATGTACCATTATCCGAGATCTCTTGTACTACAATTCCCTGCTTTACATATGAATGTTTTTGCCAAAGATTACTCAGGGATCATTATCTTAGGGAATTTTATGCATTTACTATACCTTAATATGTTTAAGTTATCCTTTCGGGAGAAACACCGGTAGTTTGGTGCACCTGGCACGAGTATGTATCATAACAGGTCTTAACAGACCCCTCCCCTCTTGTCTCTGCACAATGTTAATTTGAGTTTTCATTTGTTTGTCTCCCATCAAACTATACTTCCCACCAAAATTTCTGTTAATTCTACTCCTTTTGCTAGATAGTTTCTGTAATTTATTTAATTATACATACGCTACGGAGAACAAAAGTAACTTCTTCACTAAATCATGTGGTACACTAATCATATTTTCCGTTTAAATAAAAGTTGTCACATCAACACCAGATTTCTCAAAAATATATTACTATTGAAGCAAGATTAATTCCAACAGAACAGTAAAATACACGTATGCAATCGACTGTGCACCCCGAATTTGAACAACTATTAAAAAAAATGAACTAAAAAATGCATTATAATCTAGAATCAGCTCAGATACACAATCTCCGTGCAAGCACTGCAGCAACGACAATCTTCTGCAGCAGCTATCTACAAAATTCCATACCAACCTACAACAATAATCAAAGAAACAGATGTTCTGCTGTTAGGCACAAGTGTTACTCTGTAGACGATGATGAATTCTTTTTATCATCAATATGCTGTTCTTCATTGTCAAAATACTCTTCTTCCTCCTCTTTGACATAGTAGTACTCATCATCTTCTTCTTCATCAGTATCAATCGTATTTCCATTTTCCAGCAAATCCCTTGATTTCTGGCCTCTTGACCGTTCTTGAATTCGATCCCTGATGGCTGTTCCCTAGTAGCCATAATTTATAAAATAAGAATCATCGAAGAAAGGCATATTCATGAATAGATACAACAATTCGTTGATTTTGCTCACCATTTTATGGCAACTCTCTTCGAACATCTGAAGAAATCCAGCAACCCAACGATCAGCATTTTCAATCCACTCATTGTGATGCATACCAGCTGTTTTTGCAACAGTTTGAATCTAAAATACAAGGGCACATGCAAAATCATATCCATCTGAACATAATAGATCAACCAAAGAACAAGAGAAGAAGCAGCATATTCTTACTCAAAATGGATTCGATACTGAACATAATAGATCAATCAAAGTTATTGACATAGAGAAAATTTTCAGTTTAAATCACATGGTTATTGACAGTTTATGATTCCTGTCCTCCTGGTGTTGAGTTATATACCTTTAACCTCCACTAACAGAAATGCACATTGTTGTCCCTCCACTTGGGAAGATGGCAATTTGCTAATACACATAACTACCCATGTATTTAAGTCTGTACTTTTACTCCATATTTGGTGTAATATATGTAGTCCCAATTTAACATATTTCCTCTAAAGTACATAATTCAACTGAGAAGGGCCGGCTTGGATCAACGGTAAGCTTGCTTGCCGTGGAGTGTCAGGTCGGGGGTTCGAATCAGCCTCTCTGCAAAGCAGAGGGAAGGCTGCCTAGAGTATTCCCTTTCCCCAGACACCCACGAAGTGGGTATTGAACTGGGTCGGCCCTTTACATATTTCAACTGATCGCGAGTTAAATATGCTTGGATGGGATATTACAAGAACTAAAAACCAAATTTAGCGAATATTGGGGGCCCAAAGTGAAATCATCCCTTGCATAAAAGAAGAAAAGTTGCAATCAAGTAAAGAAAAAGCTACAAGCAAAAGAACAATTAAGCTATTTGTGTAGTTGTATCGTCCAATTGATAAGTTATTTGATTTCAAATTTTAGTTAGATATGAATTGAATTCCATCTTAACTCTTGCCATCAATCATAAAAATGCCAGATATTACTCACATATAACAAAAGTATCATATAAATGCACACTAAAGATTGCCTTCGCATCTGACTGTACCTTTTCTCCCACTTTCTCTTGATGTTCTTTGACTTTCTCCTGTAACTTCATAAGTCTCATGTTGACCCTCAATCGCTTTTCCTAAATACATGAAACAATATCTCATGAAAAGGCCATATCACATACCATAGGAACACCATGTGACGCGACCAAAAGGATGAAAATAAGTAAAGCAGAACATTGTATTTGAGTAAAGATCATGCCTTGACATAGCTAACACCAAGTTCCTTCCTTGAATATCCACGATCCAAATTTCGCATCACATACTTGTTATAGTCTTTAATTATTCTCATTATAACGTCTGAAGTTGAAATTCCATCAGTTCGTTTCGTTTCTTTAAATCTTCCAACAGCTTTGACCTACAAAGGAGAGAGTTAAATATTGGATGTTTCAAAATCAATCAAGCAATAAATGAGCTATGAGCCTATGAGGCATGATTTCCAGAATCTATAAAAAATTACTTACAAATTCATAGACATCTTTTCCCGCTCCACTAACATCGGCATAACTATCAATTGTTTAAGCAAAAAAAACAATAAGAAGAAGATGATGAAAAACCCCATATTAGATTCTTTTGAATTAACTTGTCAAAAGATTCCCGCAAGTACACAATAAGCTATAATCAAACACAGTTACATAATACACGTAATACAACTCATATAATCTCTACATGAATCCTTTTTATAGGTAAATCCACTGTTTTTTCATTTTAAAGCTCCTTAGTATACTCGGGATCGTATGTTTTCTAGGTGTGACTCGTGACAATATTCACTTTCTCAAGTAAGAGGCTTATCATTCACAGTCCATTGCTTTCTCAAATAATATTTCCCCCAAACTTTTCGGGCATATACTTTAAACTTTCAAAATCTGAAAAACAGTATAGTAAACCAAAATGTTCAATATGAAATGAGTGTGTGTGTGTGTGTGGGGGGGGGGGGGGGGGGCCCCCCC
>MU775857.1:4273-14934 GCA_026770625.1 Nicotiana glauca | reverse complement strand
AAAAACCCGAAAAACCCGACAAAACCGAACCAATCCAAACCGATATAGTTGGTTTGGTTTGGTTTTGATAAAAACCGAACCAACCCGGTCCATGAACACCCCTAGTTGTGTTGGCAAGGTTCATGTTATGTGCAATGTCTTCAATCGCTTCTTTAAGCTTGTAGTTGTTGGCGTGTTTCTCTTGAATTATTTTAGTAACTATCTATGAGTCTAGTTCCAAAGCCAAATTGGTATAGCTTTATGAATACATCGTTGGACTACAAATCTAGCTCCTAATGCCTCACTCAAGTTGTTACTACTGCATTAAGATGCGACAGATAATGCCATGATAAGATCGCCATTATCATTCCTGACAACTCCTCCGGACCTGCCTTACCGTCATCTAGAAAATAGCTTCCATCTGCGCTTAACTTGACCCAGCCAAGTTTAATTTTTCCCAGAATACTTGACTCTAGATAGGGATCCGTCGTAGTTTGTGTGCTACTTCATAGATGTGTTAGGGGTGTGCTTTCGAATCGGTTTATCGATAAATCGAATCGATTATTTGTTATCGGTTTATCGATTTATCAATTTCGATTTCAAAATTTTCCTTATCGAGTTATCGATTTCGATTTCGATTTCGATTTTGTGCTCTTCGGTTATCGGTTTATCGATAAACCAATAAGATATATTAAAAAAAAGTTTTTTTTTTTTTTGTTTTTTACTCTTATTGTATAATACCATTTCCTTTACCCTAAGTCTCTAACCCTATAATTTCATCTACCACATTTAAGGAATGATCATATTTAAAGCTCAAGGGAATGAAGTTCAAATTATGGAAAATAGAATTAGCCATGATGATGTATTTTTTTTTTTAATACCGTTGGAGACTTGGAGTGTTGGTGGCATACATTTGATCCCTTACTTTAGTTTCGTTGCATGTGCTTGTTGATACAATTTTTATGTTATAAACGGTGTTTGTCTTATTTTAGCTTCTTTTTGTCCATATTAGTTATGCGTGTTTATAGCGATATACTTTCCGTAGAATCCCACAAATTTTCTTATTGGTGTAATCGATAACCGAATCGATAAGCCCCAAAAATCGATAAATCGAAATCGAAAAAATCAAAACCTTATTGAAACAATAACGATAAACATATGTACAAATCGATAATCGATAAGTAATTATCGATAAGGGTAAAAATTGAATCGATAAATTAAATGCACACCCCTAGATGTGTAACCAAGAGTCATTCCTGTTGCATGTAGGGAAACTGAGATTTATGGCAGCTTAAATAGTCCATTCTATTTGCTGCTTTATTTTGTACAACTTGAAATTCTTTCGATCTTCATACTTGCAAGCACAATAAGATTTCCAAAATTTCCAACACATTATTATAGGAGTATAGTATGTAAAAGAGTTTTGTGCACAATATTATTGGTATTTTCACTCCACCAATTATGCAGAACCCCTCTAATATGCATATTTCTGTGTCTTATTCCTAGGGGACCTCTATAATACTTTCAAATATACTCTGATGTTTGGCTTTCCACAAAGACATGCTGAATAAACTCATACTTTCAGAAAGCATTTTACCTCGCCTTTCACTTAATCTTTTAACAACCTTGTCAACCATACTATCAACGTATTCAATCTTTTTTCTTCCTATATAGATGGGGCATTCCAAGTAGATAAAAGGGAGATTATTATTCATAAAATCATGGACACTTCTCATTCTATTGATCCTAGATGGTGACACCTTTGGATTAGTTTCACGATCCAAAATACATTAAAGGTTGTGATGGCGCCTAACACCGCTGTCAGGCAAGCCAATGATAAATAATTAACTTCATTACTCATTTTAGTATTCTTGAAATCATGATTTTTCCTTCAATCAAATAATAAGAAATAAAGTTTACACAGTAGATGATAATATTTTCTCACCTACACTACTGAATAACTCATAAGTGCTCTCAAAACTCGGTGTCACAAGTGCATGAACATCAACTAGGAAGATAAAAAAAATAGCATATGTCCGGAATACAAATTGGACAGGAAAAATATAAATAACTCTGAAGGAGACTCTGCTGGATGCGGGTCACAATATGGAATGCATCTCACCTAAGTCCCCGCTTTAATCACGCCTTTGCTCTCACAAGGCCACTAGACATATATGGGAACCTGCACAAAAATATACATCAAGTGTAGTATGAGTATGTAAATCAACGCGTACCCAGTCTAACCTTAAATAAGTAGTTATGAGGGTCAACTCTGACATTTACTATTTGCTAACAATAAAATACCGATATTATATTTAAGCATGGAATACATAAGATATCTGAAAATTCAACAACCAAAATTAACCAACTATCCTATTGCCATTTTCAATTATTTTTCATCATTTAAAAATTTATATCTTAAGACAATGAAGCAATTGTCAATTATTATTAGTTCCAAAGAGCTATCATGCGCAAGTCATGCCGAGCTCATACTGCCGATCCAACATATAAATATAAATTGTGCACTACCGAGGGTCAAACGACACGAACTAATACAACAATGAGGCACGGAGTGTGGTGGGTTTGTTAAAGAAAAACATATTAACAAAGTTTGGCACTCCAAGGGTGATCATCAGTGATAGGGGTTCTCATTTTTGTAACAAAACCTTTTACACTTTACTTTCCAAGTAGTATGCCTAGAACAAGGAATCCAGGGAGGGTGACTTGGTTCTTCTATTAAACTCTCGGTTACGACTGTTTTCGGGAAAGCTCAAGTCAAAATGGAGTGACCCTTTTGAAGTGGTGCTTGTAACTCCGTTTGGTGCTCTTGATTTGAAAAACAAAAATGTGTGAAATCTTTAGAGTTAATGGGCACCGAGTGAAGCACTATCTTTGCAAGTTTAATGATTTCCATGTGGTGGCATTGATACATTTCAAATGAATAATGGTAATATGCGTTGTGTCGCGACGTTAAATTAGGTGCTTCTTGGGAGGCAACCTATGTGTTTTTCTTTATTCTTGATTTTCTTCTTAGTTTAGGCTTTGTTTTGGACTAACTCGTTGAGAAGTTTTTGTAGAAATTTTTTGTGCAGTGCAGGACTTCTGGTTGGAAAAATTTTCCTAAGTCTAGAGAATTATGCGGACCACGCTCACAATTTCACAGTCAGCAACGACAATTCGCAGGGGCACAAAATGTCAGCGGATGAGTACTTGAAAAGTCCAGAATATGAACTCTCTGAAGTTGTATTCGTGTACGCGTTCAGAATTTTGTGGTCCACAATGATCTTACGCAGCCGCGCCCATTTTTCCTTTCTCAGTGGACCAATTTCTGCAATAGCCATTCGAAGAGGTATAAGCACGAACCGCGGTAGAATTATGTAGACCGCGTAGGTAAGTCGGTGGGGGCCAAATTTGTTATGATAAATTGGAGGTTCTTCAGCCCTTTATACTTTTCGACCCCTTGCATTTCACCAGTTAGAGCACTATTCATCTTCTTCGCTTTTTACTTCAATCTCATCTTAATAACCAAGAGTTAGTTTTCTACTACAAATCTCACAACTGGTATGCTCAAACTTTTGTATTAATTTTATGTCTTTATTTTCTTTCATCTTTATTTTAGTGTTAATTACTTGCTAAAAGTTCATGTGGGTAATTGTTTTGCATGTCTAATGGGGAATAGGGTTGTTCACTATGCCAGTTAGTTGTCTAAATTTTTGCAATAAGTGAAACCCTAGGTCTAAGATAAGTCTTCAGTGCCCGTCTGGTTTAAATTTTGCGGACAACAGTCCAAATTACGTTGTCCGCATTCATGCTTTTGTGAAAGTATAAGTTTTCGAACGCGGCGATTTTTTCTCGGTTCACAGTTGACTTTATGCGGCCACATCCATAATTTCACGATCCGCATTAAAGAGCTTCAGAGAGTTTGCAAATTGGTTCCGCGTCCGCATTCATTTTTATGCAGTCCGTGTTTGATATTTCGCGGTCCGCGGGAGTCCATCTTCAGAGAGTTGGTAGTCTGATCCCAACTCTTTTGCGGCTGCGGTGCTTTTTATGCGAACCACGATGGCCTTTCCGCGGTCGCATCCATTTTTTTGCGATCCGCGGTGCACTGTTTGGGAACCACTATTGCATTTCAACTGCATTTCTTTAATGTTACATTGCACCCTGTTCTAATGATCTTTTACTAATTATTTGTGCAGATAATGCTCCGATCCAGAGGTGGAAGTTATAAACCTAAAGGGCGGGCAGAACCATCCCGAGGTAAAGGTAAAGGAAAGACCAAGTTACCACTAGCAATCCAAAAGTCAATTGGGAAGATGTGAGAAGCCATCAAAGCTGGGATAGAGTAGCGAACCACTCAGATACGGGTGAGCATGTCCCTTCCCAAGAATCTTCGAAAGGAGACTCTGTGCCCACTCATGTCCTCATAGATATCTCGGGGAAATACCAGTTAAGAGATGAAACAACCTCCTCTTCTGAGTCATCCGATGGCTCTAAGGAAGGTAGTAAGGGTTAAGCACCAACTTCCCCACCTGCTACAACTTTGGCTGCACCAGTTGCACCTATTTTGGTGGATGATGATGATGAGGTCCCACATGATGAGAGAGGAGGTGATACCTGGGTGGGAGGTTTGGTGAGATCAAGAAAGCCAGTTGTTTGGGAAGATATATTTGTCAATGAAAAAGCCTACCATAAATTCCGGTAATGGTGGCCACAAAGGCCGCTCACCCTTGAGAGGCAATTCATAGAAAGAAATCTTCTACCCCACAATCCCTGTGTGAAGAAACAATTTGATGAAAAAGGGGGTGGAAATTCTTCACTAGGAAGCTACCGGAGACTAATGAGTACTTAGTCAAAGAATTCTATGCCAATGTTGCCCACATCAAAAAGGGCATCTATGTTACCAAAGTACGGAACCGGAAGATCAGATTTGATGGCAATACACTGAACACATATGCCGAGTTTGATGATGTGGATGAATCCCTATACTTGGAGAAGGTGGCTTTAGATGAGGTAGCCGTCCATGGCTTGCGGAGGTGATAGCCATCCCCGAGACAACACCTGCTTGGCTTACACCTAAGGTCCCAATAGTTAGAAACACTCTGAGCTTTGAAGCAAAAGGGTGGTGTACATTTATCTGCAACAGGCTAGACCCATCCCAGCATGACAGTGATATCCCAGTCCCCTGAGCAATTGTTGTGGCTTCTATTGTGGAGGGGTACCCGATAAATGTGGAAAATATCATGTGAGGAATCATCACCAAGGCTATAGGGAAAGAAGAAAGATCATACCCCTACCCCAACTTCCTCACCATGTATTTAGAGGACCAAGAGGTAGAAGGGAGGGATTTTGACAAAAAAGTGAAGCCGAAAAGGCCTTCCTCTTGGTACAGCCTTCAGGGAGCAGACAACCCCAAGTCCAAAGGCAAAGCCACTACCTCCACTGGCCAGTATTAAGAGCCAAGGGTAGTGGCCATTAGGTTCGAGCCTTTTGCAGCTGAAGATTCTTTTGCTACTATGTCACCTCAATCATCCGGTTCTTTTGTCTCTGCCCCATTGTTTGTGCCTTCCTTATCAGCTTACCCTCAGACTATACTGTGGGTTAATAAGACTTTATCCAATATTAATAACTGGATGTAGGTAGCTACATCAAAGTTATTTGCCTTATCTAGTGCAGTCGCAACACATGTCGTTCCAGCACAACAACAGTCGCCTCCATCAGTGGAGGATTCATTGAAGGAGCTCTTGGACAATCAGATAAGCTCCTGGACAACCAACAAAAAATTTTGGAGACTTTGGATACTCATAGGAAGGTGATCAAGGAGATGGGTAAGCAGGTCAAGAAGCTGAATAAGACTCAGGACACAAAGAAGGTAATGGAAAGCTTGATAAATGATGTTTCCAAGCTCACTTCTGCCGGAGATCTTCTACTTAACTTACTCATGGAGACGATTGTTCCAGCAGCACGGGCAATATAGGCACCAGAGCAGGAGGCTGCCAGAGAGCCTATAAGAGGATTTGTGGTGCCCCAGTTCGAGGACTTAGAGATACAGTTGGAGGATCCAGAGGGAGCTGAGGCCCTCATGCAGACAAAGACCACATAGGGAGTTTTTTTACTCTCTCTCTCCCTTCCCTGATCTTATTTTTTGCTTTTAGCATTGAAGACAATGCTAGCTTTTATTTGAGGGGTAGTCCTATTTTGATTTGATGGCTGACATGTAATAATTATGATACTATTTTTCTTTATTTTTATTTTTCACTTTTGGTTTGTATATAACTTTACCATTCCATGTATATATTCATTCCCATTTTGTATATATTCATTTTTTTCCATTATTGTACATATTCATTTTACTTTTCATAGTTTATTTTATAACTTCTTGTGTTCTTTTTCCTTAATAGCTTAGCTTTTTATTTCCTTTAGTAGATTCTTTTTGAGTTCTTAGCTTCGTGATCAATAAGCCTTCAGTTTTCTTAATGTCACGGTTCTTTCCGAAGGTGGATGTTGTGTGAACCGGATGGCTCTTCCCAACGATGGATGGCGTGACAACTTTCTTAAGGGATTGAGTCTATTTTTCTTTTTATTTTGATATGTAGTAGTAATAAAAGTGTCTCAAGAAGTCTTCACTTGGGCCTAACACATTTACCTTTGACCTCATAGTTAGAAACAAGTTGATTTGCAAAGAATAGTTCTAGTTGTGACCTTTAGACTCTTGTATTGACTAAACAATCAATGAGTGGATTCTTGGAGCCATTTGTGTTTCTCAATATTAGATAGGATTATTGTGGGACCTCGACTCTATTCTCTTTAGCAATCCAACAGCTTGTGAGGTGAGATATTGATTTGCAAGTCCAAGTCTCGTGTCAATAAGTCTAGAACTTGCCCTGAATGTTTGTCTAGGCAAAATTCTAAGTGTAGCTCGACTTTAGAAATGATTATAGGCTTTCCTTGATCCAACTTTAAACTTGAAGCATCCATATCCCACCAAAAATGATATCCCTAGTCAACCCTGTTGAGCCGGAGCCCTTGTTCTTTCAATAATCATGATACAAGCCTTTATCCATTCTATAATGACCCTCTTGGCACCCAATCTTTCCTTAGCATTCACAATTGGAAATTGCATAAGTTTTGGGGGAGAGACAAGGAATGTGGAAGTGATAAAAGGTACAAAATGAGAAAAAGGGAAGGGAAAAAAGCAAAGAAAGAAAAGTAAAAAAGTCAAAAATAAAGTGAATAGTATAGAAAAGTGAAGGGATTCAATGAAAGCAATGATGAAAGTCTTGGAATAATTAGAAAAGGAGAAAAATGAGTGTGATGAACGAGAAAGAGTGACACTGTGTCTCTCTAGTTCCCTTAAGGAAGAAGGCCTGTTAGGCTTATTTGACAATTTTTGTATATGTTCTGTTCATATTTAGCCTATGAGACGGACGCCCAGGTGGTGATAAAGGTGACTCATTAATTTGGGTGAGTAATTATGAGGTCTCCATATCTCATTGTGGGTAAAGTGGAGGTTTGAAATAAGATGATATATTGATATACTCCCGCAGTCAGGAGGAGCATGAGCAACATCTCAGGATGGCTCTTCAGACTCTAAAAGAAAGTCAACTATATGTAAATTTTCAAAGTGTGAACTCTGGTTGAGTTCAGTTGCATTCTTGGGTCATGTTGTAACGATAGAGAGTATTTAGGTTGATCCGAGGAAGATTGAGGCAGTTAAGAACTAGCCTAGACCAACATCAGCTACTGAGATTTGGAGTTTCTTGTGGTTAGTAGGTTATTACTGCCAGTTCGTGGAGGGATTTTTATCTATTGCAACCCCGATGACCAGATTGACCCAGAAAGGTGCCCAGTTCGAATGGTCAGATGGATGTGAGGCGAGCTTCTAGAAGCTCAAGACAGCCTTGACCACATCACCGGTATTGGTTTTGCCCACAGGTTCGGGACCTTATACAGTCTATTGTGATGCTTCCCGTATTGGGCTTGGTGCAGTATTAATGCAGGATGGCAAGGTCATTGCCTATGCTTCGAGACAGTTGAAGATTCATGAGAAGAACTATCCAGTGCATGATCTGGAGTTGGAAGTGATTGTTCACGCATTGAAGATTTGTAGGCATTATCTGTATGGCGTGGTATGAGAAGTATTCACTGATCACAAGAGTCTTCAGTACCCGTTTAAACAGAAGGAGTTGAATTTGAGGCAGAGGAGGTGGTTGGATTGTTGAAGGATTATGATATCACAATTTTATATCACCCGGGGAAAGAAAATGTGGTGGCCGATGCTTTGAGCAGGAAGTCAACCAGTATGGGCAGTCTTGCTTATATTCCGGTCAGTCAGAGGCCACTTGTTTTGGATGTTCAGGCCTTAGCCAACTGATTTGTAAGATTGGTTATTTTCGAGCCTAGTCGAGTACTAGCTTGCACGGTTGCTCATTCTTCATTATTGGAGCGTATCCGTGATTGACAGTTTGATGATCCCCATTTATGTGTCCTTAAAGACACGGTCCAGCGAGGAGGTGCCAAGCAGGTCACCTTAGATGCTGATGGAGTTTTAAGATTGCAAGGGCGAATTTGTGTGCCAAATATTGATGGGCTTCGAGGATTGATTCTGGAGGAGGCCCACAATTCCCGGTATTCTATTCATCCCGGCGCAGCAAATATGTATCAAGATTTGCGGCAACATTATTGGTGGCGTAGAATGAAAAAGGACATTGTGGCATATGTAGCACGATGTTTAAATTGTCAACAGGTTAAATATGAGCATCAGAGGCCTGGTGGTCTATTTCAGAGAATTGACCTTCTCGAGTGGAAATGGGAGCGGATCACTATGGACTTCGTTACTGGACTTCCGTTGACCCGGAAGAAGTTTGATGCGGTTTGGGTCATTGTTGATAGAATGACCAAGTCAGCTCATTTCATTCCTGTGGCAGTCACTTATTCATCTAAGAGGTTAGTTGAAATTTATATCCGGAAAATTATTCGCCTTCACGGTGTGCTAGTATCTACCATTTCGGATCGAGGTACGGAGTTTACCTCACATTTCTGGAAAGCAGTTCAGCAAGAGTTAGGCACCCAGGTGCAATTGAGCACATCATTTCATCCTTAGACGGATGGACAGTCCGAGCGAACTATTCAGATATTAGAGGATATGCTCCGAGCCTGTGTTATTGACTTTAGAGGTTCGTGGGATCAGTTCCTGCCTTTAGCAGAGTTTGCCTATAATAACAGCTATCAATCAAGTATTCAAATGGCTCCTTATGAAACTTTGTATGGTAGACGGTGTCAGTCTTCGATTGGATGGTTTGAGCCAGGAGAGGCTCGGCTGTTGGGTACAGATTCGGTTCAGGAGGCTTTAGACAAGGTCAAGATCATTCAGGATAGGCTTCGTACAGCTCAGTCCTGGCAAAAGAGCTATGCAGATTGTAAGGTTCGAGATATATCTTTCATGGTTGGTAAGCGGTTATTGCTCCGAGTGTCGCCTATGAAGGGCGTGAGGAGATTTGGGAAGAAGGGCAAGCTTAGCCCTAGGTTCATTAGTCCATTTTAGATTCTCGATCGTGTGGGAGAGGTGGCTTATAGGCTTGCCTTGCCGCCTAGCTTGTCAGTCGTGCATTCGGTGTTCCATGTGTCCATGCTTTGGAGGTATCACGACGATCTAACTCACGTATTAGATTTCAGCACTGTCCAGTTGGACAAGGATCTGTCTTATGGGGAGGAGCCGGTAGCTATTCTAGACCGGCAGGTTCGACAGTTGAGGTCGAAGAGTTTTCCTTTAGTGCGTGTCTAGTGGAGAGGTCAGCCTCCTGAGGTATCGACCTGGGAGTCTGAGTCTGATATACAGAGCCATTATCCTCATCCATTTCCCAACTCAGGTACTTCTTTCTTTTGTCTGTTCGAGGACGAACGGTTGTTTTAGAGGTGGAGAATGTGACGACCCAAAGGGTCATCACCTGTTTTCTCTTGCATTCCGTGCTTCCGAGGCCTTGAAAACCTCATTTGTACTTGCCTCGATTTGCGTGCGCAGACCAGGCGCGTAGCCGGAAAGCTTAAAAATATGAATTATGTGTAAAAATTTATATTAATATGATTAAAGTTGACTTTGGTCAATATTTTTTGTAAATGGACATGGACCCGTGATTTGACGGTCTCAGAAGGTCCGTAGGAAAATATGGGACTTGGGCGTATGCCCGGAATCGAATTCTAGGGCCCCAGGCCCGAGAAATGAATTTTTCTATGAAAATGTTTAAGGAAAATGAAAATAAAAATAAAATTTGATAAAAAAGTGATGGTATCGGGCTCATATTTTGGTTCCGATGCCCGGTACAGGTCTTACATGTTGTTTAAGAGCTTTCTGTAAAGTTTGGTTGAAAACGGACGTCGTTCGACGTGTTTTGGACCTAAAATGGAAAATTTGGAAGTTTATGAAATTTGAAAGATTTCTTGGATTTTAAAGCTCAATTCAGTGTTTTTGATGTTATTTTGGCGATTTGATCGCACGAGTAAGTTCGTAGGATGTTTTTGAGTCAGTGTACATGTTTGGTTTGGAGCCCCGAGGGCTCGGGTGAGTTTAGGATAGGTATCGGGGTGGTTTTGGACTTAGAAAAATTGCAGAAAAATCTGCAACAGGTGCACAGTGGATCCTTTCTTCGCGTTCGCGGCCCTCCGCTCGCGTTCGCATAGCTTCC
>MU775854.1:56328-68217 GCA_026770625.1 Nicotiana glauca | reverse complement strand
TGAAATCAGTCAAGAAGCAGCACAAGAATCAAACAATCGTGCACAAATGGTTGAAAAATCCCCAAAATTTAGGGTTTTTTCCCCACAGCTTACATGCAAAGACGAATCATAGAAGATCAGTCAAAATAAACCCAGGAAAACCCAAAGAACACAGACAGTTCATGGAAGCAAACACAGTAAAAGAAATCCTTAGAAACCCTAGGAAAATACAGTAAAGAAAATACACAGAAAACCATAGTGAAAGCACTTAGCAAAGTAAAAATATAAGATATAGCAGTAGAACAAGTATAAAAAATCACGGAAACCCTAAGTTTTAAAAAGATGAACAGTTTTGAAAACAAAAAATCGAAAAGATTGAAAAATACTTTAAAATATTAAAAAATAGCAAGGATATAAAGCAGATCTTAGAAAGAAACAAAGAAAACCTCGAGGGCTTAGGGTTTCAGAGAAAACCCTAGAAAATGAGAAAGGCATAGAATGGGCTGGTCCTGAGTCGGAGATGGACTCACAGGGCTAGTACTCGCCGAAGATGAGCCGAAAAGGGCCATCGAACTTGAATCGGAAAGATTCTGAGCCGGGGTCTTCAAATTCGGACTCTGAAACCTCGAGCAAAAGAGCATAGAGGTATGTGGGGTAGGTACAGGCTACCCAGGGCCTGAGATGCCATGGTTTTCGGTGACATACGGTGGAAATCGGTGGGAAAGGGGCTAGGGTTTCAGAGAGGATTTGAGAGGATCTGAGAGGATGAGAGTTTAGAGGCGGCTGTTTTGTGAAAAGTGATTAGGGTTTGGGGGTTGAGCTGAGTTAAAAAGGTAAGGACAAACGTGGACTATTGATTAAAACAATCAACGGCCACGATTTAAAATGGAGTTCGGGCGGGTTCGTTTTAATCGGGTCAGGGTCGGGTAGGAAACAAAATTGGGTCGTTTAATTAGGGGGTGGATTGGGGTGCAAATCAGGCTATAATTGAAAGTAAAATGGGCTACAATTGAAATAGACACTTTTCCCATTTTGAATTTATAAAAATTAGTAAAAGCTATTTAAAATTAAGATTAAAAATATGGATTTCATAAAAAATATGTAAATGTTAATTTAAAAATATTGGGAATGATTTTGTGATTAAAAACGCTATTGAATCGAGAAATAGGCTAAAATTGCAATTTCATGCAATTTTAGTTTAAAAATACCAAATGGACTTGTAAAATTATGTAAAAATCATGTAAATTATATTTTTTGTGTAGATGTAAAAATAAAATAAATTATTCATCCAAATGACGAGTTTTGGGAATAATTATTGGATTTTATAGTACAAAATAGGCCATAAACTGGTTTTAAAAATCTTTAAAAATTTTGGAAAAATACAATGACCTTTGGGGATGCTTATATATGCATATACATGTTATTTTGAAAGTATTTTGAGTATAAAAATACATAGGAAAAAATTGGGTATCAACAACAATTCCCTCCTTGACCATGAAACACATTTCTCCCAATTCAACGCCAAATTTGTCTCCTCGCATCTAGCCAATACGCTATACAAATTTTTCAAACAATCTTCAAACAAATTACCAACTACAGAAAAATCATCCATAAAGACCTCAAGAATGTCCTCCACCATGTCGGTGAAAATATCCATCATACACCGTTAAAAAGTCGTTGGTGCATTACACAACCCAAAAGGCATCCTTGAAAATGAAAAAGTACCATAAGGACATGTGAAAGTGGTCTTCTCTTAATCCTCATGAGCAATAATAATTTGATTGTAGCCGGAGTATCCATCAAGGAAGCAATAAAAAGCACGTCCGGCCAACCTATCAAGCATTTGGTCAAGAAATAGAAGTGGGAAATAATCTTTCTGAGTGACCTTGTTGAGTTTCCTATAGTCCATGAACACTCTCCACCCGGTAACGGTTCTTGTTGGGATCAATTTATTCTTGTTATTTGTTACCACAGTCATGCCCCCTTTCTTTGGGACATATTGCACCGGAAAGGACCACGAGCTATCGGAAATGGGGTAGACAACCACGGAATCTAACCACTTGATTATCTCCTTCTTCACCACCTCTTGCATTGCTTATTAATCATCTTTGATGTTCAATGGAGGTTTTGGCACCCTCCTTCAAAATAATCTTGTGCATGCAAAAGGCGGGGCTTATGCCCCAGATATCCGCTAAAGTCCAACCGATTGCTCTTTTCCTCCTTTGTAGCACCTCCAATATGGACTCTACCTGCATGTTAGTTAAGCACGAAGAATGAATAACTGGTAAAGTAGAAGAAGGTCCAAGTAATTTATACCTGAGGTGCGGGGGCAATGGATTTAACTCCAAGGTAGGAGGCTCCTCGATTGAGGGCTTTATTGGAGGAGTATTCCAGTTTTCAAGATCCAAAGATAGCTTTTGGGGCTCATAATTGTACGACCCCATGCCTTGAAATGCATTTACACACTCCACATAGCCATCACTCTCCTCATTATCATTTAGGTTGAGCAAAACGACTTCCAATTTGTCCTCAACATTCATTGTTACACTAGCATCATCAACTATCACGTCGGTCACCAAATCCACAAATGAACAAACTTTATTACTATTTGGTTGCCTCATTGATTTGCACACTTGGAAGACCACCTTTTTTCCACCCACTCAGAAAGCAAGCTCACCGGCCTCCACATCAACAAGTGCCTTCCCCATAGCAAGGAAAGGTCTACCCAAAATGATCGGCACCTCATAGTCCACTTCACAATCAAGGATAACAAAGTCCGCTGAGAGGATGAACTTGTCAACTCTAACCAATACATGGTCAATAATACCCAAATGCCTCTTCATTGTCCGATACGCCATTTGCAACCTCATGGATGTGGGTCTTAGTTACCCAATTCCCAAAGTTTTGAATACATAGTAGGGAATCAAGTTAATGCTTGCCCCAAGATCATATAATGCTTTGACAAAATCGGCGCTCCCAATAGTGCAAGGGATTGTGAAAACGTCTGGATCTTCCAACTTTGGAGCCATTGAGTGCACAATAGCACTCACTTTATCTTGATGGTCTCACAATTCATTGATCTTTTCTTGGTCACCAAATCCTTCATAAATTTTGCATATCTCCGCATTTGTTCTAATGCCTCAACCAGCGGCACATTAATTGACAAACTCTTCATCATATTAATAAACTTTTTGAGTTGGTTTTCATTATTTTGCTTTGCAAGCCTTTAAGGGTATGGAGCAGGAGGCTTTGGCATTGGTGCCTTAGCCTTTGGCACAATCAATTTTGGCATGTCAATCACGTGTTCCCTAAACGGGTTCATCTCTTATTGTGTCTCCTCCACACTTTCATCTATATCAATTCTCACTACTTCATTAGCTTGAACCACATTGCCTGGGATTTCATCCTCTTTAACCACAACATCTTCATCTACAATCCTTCTTTGATTTGAGGTGATTGCATCTCCACCTTTTCCACTTCTAGTTGTCACGGCCATAGCATGTCCCGTATTATTCCCACCCTTCGGGTTCACCGCTGTATCACTATGTAGTGCCCCCTTACGACGAGTGTTCAATGCTTGTGAGATTTGACTTAATTGAACTTTTAAATTCCGGATTGAAGTATTGTGCGAGGCTATTTGAGCATCAAACTTGGCACTCTTTTCCATCATCTGTTTAAGCATGTTTTCAATTCTACCCATCTCATTGGAAGAAGAGCTCGGGCCCTGAGAAGGATAGGGAGGTGGATTGCTTGGTTGTTGGAACATCGGGGGCCTTTGAAAACCCGACCTCCGGTTGTTGTTGTTATTCCACCCTCCTTGGTTATTTCTACCCCAATTGCCTTTATTTCCTTAATTGTTCCAATTGACTTGATTAGGATTGCCACCACTCCAATTGCCTTGGTGGTTTTGGTTGCTCCAATTACCTTGGTTCCCTTGTGACCTCCATTGTTGTTGATTTTGCCCTTGAGCATTGTTTATTTGACCTTGATAATTGTTTACATATTGAACTTCTTCGTCTTGCTCATTGAATGAATCACCTTGATCATAACCACTATCATCTTGCATAAATTATTCCGGACGGATTTGAATTTGTTGACCTTGTTGCTGTCTTTTTTTTACCATCATATTCACATTTCCATTGTATGCACTTGTTTTGGCCCTAGAACTTGTTGAAGCTGAGCTTTGGCCAATTGGTTCATGGTAGTTTTCAACTCGGCAATAGCTTACCCATGATCATGTAGCTCCTTGTGTAGGTTAATAACATTAGGGTCACCTTGCGGTACGTTGGCTCTACTTTGCCACGCTGAAGAGGTATTGGCCATCTCATCAATAATTGCACAAGCTTCGGCATATGGCGTATTCATGAAGTTCCCCCCGGCGAGTTGGTAATCACACATTGATTAGTTGTGTTGATCCCCTATAAAGGTCTGTTGGATCATGGCCTCAGTCATATCATTGTTCAGGCACTC
Source organism: Nicotiana glauca (assembly GCA_026770625.1). Taxonomy (NCBI): domain Eukaryota; kingdom Viridiplantae; phylum Streptophyta; class Magnoliopsida; order Solanales; family Solanaceae; genus Nicotiana; species Nicotiana glauca. Next base: position 63,768 of record MU775854.1, on the reverse strand, counting down.
TTTAACCATGGTACGATATCTTCCCCAAATCTCGTACAATGGCTCATTGGGTTCTTGCTTGAAATCAAGAATCTTATCCTGAAGCGTTGCCATTTGTCTTGGAGAGAAGAATTTCGAAATGAACCGCTCTTCCAACTCATCCCAAGTGTGGATGGAATGGTTGGGCAACCTCTCTAACCAGTCCAATGCTTTTCCCCATAGAGAAAAGGGAAATATCCTCAACCTCAGCGCGTCCTCAAAAACATTTATTTGCTTTCACCCCCAACAAGTATCGACGAACCCCTTGAGACGCTTGTAGGCATTTTGACTCGGAGCCCCGGTGAAGAATCCCTATTTCTCAAGCAGTGTAAGAATCACGTTGGTGATTGGGAAGTTGCCCTCCCTAATGCGGGGTGGTACTATAGGACTTGTAAAACCTCATTTGGTGATTGTTGGTGAGATGCCGCTCTTGGTAGAGGTGGGGGAAGGGCGGGCACATTATCGTGAGGCGGGTGGCCTCGTCTATTAGCTTGAGGTTCAAGAGGAACCTCATCCATGGCATAGTCGTCCACATCCTCCCCCAATGGAACATTTTCGATGGGCTCGTTGTTGAGAGCCATTTTCGTACCTAAAATCAATTCAAACACAAAATTAGTAACTCGAAAGGAAAGAAGGACAAAACACACAAAAACCTAGATATATAGCTAAATCTGTTTAACTCCTCGGCAACGGTGCCAAAAAATTGATGTCACCCAAACTCACACCACAATTAGGTAGTGAGGCGGTCGAAGAAATAATAAATCCCAACACAGGTCAGGGTCGAATTCACAAGGAGTTAGAATTTGGAATTAGGTATATAACTAGAGTACATGCATGATGTGCCTTAGATTGCACTTCCACATATTCATTTGGTTGTTTCTATTTCTACTTTTAGCTAATGATTGCAATTAAAAAACTAGAAGACAATGTTTTTTGTTTTGGTTTCTTTTCAAATGATAAAGGAATCTAGGGTCGTGACTTCTTTTTAGATGGCTACCTAACGGGTTGTAATCTATAGGGCAAGTTTGATTTATCGGGATCGTACTATATCAATCATATGCAATTGCTCACTCTATACCTCTCGGTAGTTTGAGTAATTTTGCCCAATTTTGCTTTCTCAAGCCCAAATGGGTATTGCACAAATCAAGTGATATAAGCTCAAGTCGGGTCTTACTATATCTAAATGTGACCCTTTAATTGGGGCTATCAATTTCTTGGGTTTACCCCCAACTCCTTGTTAGCCAAGTTTCCTAAACCTAATCCCTCTTTCTCAAGCAAACACTAGGTCAATTAGGCATGAATCAATATTTGCAATCATTAATTCTAGAATTTAAGCATAAACAAGGCTAAATATCACTAAACCGATCTCAAAGAAGCCCTAAAATTAAATACCCTTTAAGTACCCACACAAGGGTTGAGCCACAACCCTAGCTAAAGATTTAACTACTCCTAAAAAATAAAAAAATACAAGAAGAAATTAAGAGAGAATGCATAATAATTGATTAAACAAAGAAAATCTAATATTAACAAGTCACTCTAGTACAAAATTACTCAAAGAAACAAATAAAACAGCTCAGGTGCACCTCTGCAAACTAAACTTAACCTAAAAATGACAAAAAGTTCTATTTATACTAAGCTAAAAATATCTGACAAAAATGCCCCTACGAAAGTTGTGCGGCCGCATAATTCTGGTACGGTCCGCACAATGGGCTTCTGCGGCTGCACAAAAGTGTTGCAGTTCGTAGTCTTGGGAATTTGGGCTTGGCACTTCAGGCTTCTATGGTCCGCATAAAAGTGGGTGCGCCCGCATTTAGGATTATGCGGCCGCACAAAAGTATTGCGATCCGCACTTCTTTACTTTCCCGCTCTCTGAATCTTCATTCCTGCACAATTTTAGTGCGGTCCGCACTCCCTGAGCTTGCCAAAACACCAATCTCTGAATCTCTCTTTTGCGGCGGCACTAGAATTATACGGTCCGCACTGCTAGCCCTTTTGCCCGGTTTTGGTTCTTGTCACTTTTGATTCCTTTTTGAGTTGATTTTGACTAGTTTGGCTTGTTTTCCAATATTCCTGCAAGTAAGCACATTTCGTTAGTTTTCGAGAATACCTTTAAGCATTTTTTATCTAAAACGCAAGTAAAAGAGAGAAAATAAGCGATAAAAATCCCTATTTATCACATAGCAATGGAAGTAATTAGTCCTTTTCGAATAGGAATTCCCTATCGATATTTGTGGTAGTACTCTTGGTTTGGAAAGTTTGTATGGCTCAGTCGAGTTGGGGAGATGCTATCCTGATGGCTTAGTTGCGTGCAGGCGGATCTCGGAGAGTTCTCGATGGTTTTGGCAACGGCTTGAGTCAGTTGTCTGCTATGGACATAAGGAATATGTTGTACATTATGGTTTTATCCTGGATGAATATTAGAAGTTAATATAATATTGGCATTGTTGGATATCATATATGAAGAGCGTGCATTTTAGGAAGGAACCTTGAGTTTTAGTTTGCGGGTGCATGGCTAGTGGCATGGTAATTACTAGGTTTTGAGGCTTTTGAGGTTCAGGTTTTGTTACATAGACAGAAAATCTGTATGGGTGCTTCAGTAAGATGACAGGGTATGAGTGATGTATCAGCCATTCGAGTAGCGTAGTTGAGTTCGGGTATGGAAATTTTGGTATTCCAGAGGTTTTGGGTCTAGATGTCCCATATGCAGGCTATTTCTTGTTTGCGAATTGTGAAGGAATGTTGAGAATGGGATAACTGATAGAATACATTATCTATAGGTTGTTATGGACTTTTGGGAGGATATTTACCGATTTGGGAATTATAAGGATTTGGGTTGGAGGCTATTTGAAAGCTCAACGAGAATATGTATTTTATATCAGGTCAAGTTTGGGTGCTCTTGTGAGATTGTTATCATGGTTATCTTACCGGGAAAAATGAATATTATTTGTGCCCCAGGTCTACATTGTGTGCTACTCTCTTATGTTGTAATGGGCTGGAGGTTGTATGATTATTCTCCACGCGTGTTGTAATTCTGTTCAGGCCGTATGGCGATATGGGCGAGATGGCCCTTGGATGTTGATTTGCTCATTGCATCTTAGTTGTACTTGCTTCGTCCATGTTTTATTATTTATATTCATTTTCCCACAGTTATACTTGTGCACTCTACATTGCTTGATATCACCATTCATGTGATCAGTGAACCGAGCACTTTGGCTCGATGAGTATCTGGGACCGGGCTGCACGTTGCATTGGATGTTATGTGGGATACCCATTCCTTGTTTTTATTTGGTGTTTTATTTTCCCTCTATGAGATGATTTAATAAAATCGTACATTTGTTGTTACACCTGTTGTGCTTGTTAGATAGTCCCCATACCTTGCTTTTCTTCTATTTGTATTACATAACTGAGTTATTATTGGATTGGTGTACGAACCGTGTTGTGTGAGAATTTGTGTTGTTCAGTGATGAGTTGCCATTGGGGCTTCTTGTTTTGTGTACGGACGAGAGAGCTTTTTGACTTGTTGACTTCATGGGCGATTATGAGTTCCTGCATGTTTCTTTATTGTGGGCAGCGTTGTGGAGGTCGGGGACAAGGTTCTATTCAATGTGAAGTGTATTGCCAACATAGAGAATGTTATTTGGGCAGCTATGGTGGTCAGAAGTTATTGCTACGGGCATTTGAGTAATATGGAACATCATGTGATTGTACCCTGGGTTGGAATTATTGCTCGATTTAGCTTGTTCAGGTTTATACAGTGTGATGATGCGAGATTCACATTCTATGATAAGTTTCAGATATTGAGGGTTGGGTTCCGTCCTAAGGTTATGGACTAAGGATGATGTGGGATCTTCAATTAAGGTGCGTCGTCAGGCCTGCATAGGTTTGGGTGATGGAGAATCACCCCCCAGTGTATGTATGTTGAGCTCGTGCAGTGATTTGATAGCTTTGGAACGACTCCTGGCACGTTCAAGGACGAACGTATGTGGGGGAGGACGTAACGACCCTACTGGTCATTTCGAGCAATTGTGTCGGCTTTGGCAGTTTGAGGTCACGAGTGTCACACCTCCTTTTTCTTACACCCCCAAGGGCATAAAGGAGTTTTTCCACTTAAAGGACAATCGGAACGGGATTTATTATTAATATTCAGAGTCGCCACTTGGGAGATTAATGGTGTCCCAAGTCACCGGTTGAATCCCGAACCGAGGAAATTATGCCTCTGTTAACAGTCCGTAGACTAGAAATCCGGGTAAGGAATTCTGTTAACCCGGGAGAAGGTGTTAGGCATTCTCAGATTCCGTGGTTCTAGCACGGTCGCTCAACTGTTGTATTTGATTTTATCTGATTTCAAAACATGTTCTAGCTTATGTGCTTTTTAATTGTAAACCGCTTTTATATTTATTTTTAATGAGAATTGTCACGTCGTGAAAATGCATCTTGAACCACGTCACATCAATGCACCCGTGGTGGTTGACACATTTCGACTCCATTGAGATTTGGATTTGGGTCACATAAATATGCACCCAAGTTTAGGAATATAATATTATTAAAAGTGCGTCTAAAGTGTTTAACGTGTTATTATCTTTGGGGAGGGCCGCAAAATTCGCTAAACGGCCCATCCCGAATTCTAGGTATTTTTAATTAAGCATTGAATGAGGGCCCCGCAATTTGCATTTTATTTGGCGAGGCTCGTCTCATTATTTTTATTTAAAGGCCAATCCTAAAGTGACTATGGTTTTTCTATTTATTTCAGTCTCTAAAATAAAGAAATGGTCCTACTTAGCTAATATGTTTAAAAGGGCTAAGCACTTATGATTCGAATTGAAATTGACCCAACCCAGTAAGCACTTATAAAAGACTGAGCAGCTTGGGCCTATGCTGCGGAACCCAGTCCCAACGCATGATCCAATTTTAAAAGGCAATTGTAGGACGCGACTCGGAGATCGATTCCTGGCGGAAGCACTAAGACATTCACAAATGAATTTAAACAAACCAATTAATCCCAAGGCACATTAATTGATCTCTGTGCAGTTTGCAATTCTTTACCTTAAATTGTGAAGGTCACCTTTTACACTTACCACTAATTTTACAGTAAATCTTTATTTCACTCAATTCGAGGTCTAGGGACAAAATTAACTCATTTAATTTTACTAGTGAATTCCCAATACTATAGAAGATGATAGCCAAATTAGAGGTAGGAGTTCGATTTTTACTACAGTGACAACAGCCTAAGTAATGACTCAGATTCAAAACCAAGCAACTATGTAAAGATTAGTTCCAATCAACACTATTCAATTAATACTGGATCACTGAAATTGATATACTGAAATGTGAACCTGTTTCTATAACTGCTAAAAAAAGACGAACTAAACTACATTACACTACACTACTCTAATAGCACAAGTTAAACTGAATTATGATTACTAACTACTGGTTCACATGCTCATAAAATCAATTCACCATTCATGAGTTAAGAGTAGTCATCAAACCGTCTAGTTACTTCAAAGTTAGTTTTCAGTCAATTACATATTATCATTCTAAACAGTCTACTACAAATAGTCTAAAACAATGAATTCAATTTACTAGTTATGAGGCAATTGACGAATGAAACAGTAAGGGCTCAGTGAAGATCAAGCAACCATTGCACTTCCATTCCATGGGAGATATTACACCAAAACAGGTTGAAACGTATAACTGAGAATTGAATCACAACAGAAGAATAGGAGATCATTAACAGGATAATAGGCAGCAGCACACTGATGCTTAGAACAACTCAGAAAATATACCAGCAGTCCAGAAATGATTTCAAAAACCAGCAGATTCAAGAACAATTCCGAAAATCAGCTTGAATACACCCACAGAAACTCAAAATCAATTTGAATAAACCCAAAACCACTCGAACAACCAACCAGTAAACCTCAAAGGAACCTCAGCAATCAGAATAGTAGAGAGTTGATCAAAATTAACCAAAGATCAATGTAACAGATTTGAATTCTCAGATCTGAAACTTGAAGAGGGATTTTTTTTGGGGGGGGGGGGAGAGGAATTTTGGGCTCCAAAAAACTTTCTTATGAAGGCAAGGTGCATGAAACTCTATCAGATTTTTCCATTTGCTTATTAGTCCTTATTTCATTTTCAGAATAGTCCCCCACTTATTGACTTGTTACCCAAGTCACTACAGTTAAACTTCTAAATTGTGACTAAAATCCTATTCTAGAAGAATCTAAACTATTCTAGTGTGGTCTACATCATTCCTATCTCACTCTAATTACCCAAATACCCTTGTATTCCCCCTGAAATTACTTACCTAAGTTAACTGACCAACCCCTTTTGAACTATAGTAATTAACAAGAACATTTCAGCTATAATCAGTTCACTAAACTAACTCACGAAAGGCAAAACTGATTAACAATCATCAACAAGTTAAAGTCAATCAAACTTAAACAAAACTGATTAAAGATTATCAAAGCAAGGCTAAACTAATGTCTAAAACTAAATTAGCACAATTTCATAAACAAAACCAATATTGAATCAACATAAAACGAATTCTAACCTAATGATCAAACAAAAATCCAGATCGAACTAACAAGAATCAACTAATCGATTATGCCGAAAAAATCAAAGCAAAATTAATCAAAACTAACAATGGAAATTAACCAGATATTAACGAATCATGAACACAGAAACAAAGAGAAAAGATTAAACAAAGGAAAAGGGCAAAACTCAGAACTCATTGAAACGGCTCGAAGACTTCCGAATTCAAACAAACTTGGTGATTTTGACCCTTGCCAATGGTGAATTCTTTACGAGGAGTGAGAGAACCATGCAGTACCTATTTGGCCAATTTTGGAGAATTTAGGGTTTTTCGGCCAACTTCGATTTAATATTCGAGACGCCTGGGGATGATTCGAAGAAAACTAAATTGAAGGTTTGGGAAGAGAGTGGTAAGGAGAGCCTATGGTGTAAATTTGGTCAGATTTGGACGATGTCGCCATCGTGGATGGCGGAGATGGCAGTAGCAAATCTGAATATTCGAGACGGTCCAGTGGGATTCGAAGGGAACTAATAGGATATTTGTGATGAGGGCATTGAGGCGGTCTAAGGGTGTGAATTTAAGAGCCACCGGAGATGGTGGCATTTTCTCCGGCGGCGGCGCTGGTTGCGTTACAGGGAGTGTACGAGGAACACGAAAATGTTTCTACGGTTAATGAAATTTTCAGACAGTTATATTAAAATCTAAGAACCATTATGGGCCGTTGGATTTGGGAGATGAGTGGTCTAGATTTCCTCACGTAAAACGACGTCGTTTGGCACCTTTTTGGACCGGACCGGGTATTGGGAACGAGATTTGCGCCTGGGGTGGTTTGGGCGTGGGGTGCTTTGGGCTATGAATTAATTTTGGCCCAATTTTGGGTGTTTCTTAAG
>MU775854.1:44324-54941 GCA_026770625.1 Nicotiana glauca | reverse complement strand
TGATTTTATAAAAATGCTAAAATAAAACTAAAGACCTAATATATTTCCAAGTTAAGCTAATTAATTCCTAAAATTGTTTAAATCCTATTTCGTGACCAATTCACAATTAAAATAATTAAAAATACAAAAATGAACTATTTTTATTATTTTCTTCATATTTTGTTCTAAAACAAACCAACCACTAATTAATCCTAAAATATGAAATTAAATCCTAAATGCAAATGCCAAATGTATTTTTTGTTATATTTTCATATGAATTAAAATGCACAAATAAAATACAACAATTACCAGAAAATAATACAAAAATTGTAAAATAATAAAGAAATTATTTTGTTTGAAATTTTTGGGAATAATTAGCTTAGGAAAAAAATCACGTGCTCACAGTTGCCCCTCTTTGCCCGGAAATACGAAGAGTTTTCGTGCAAAGATAAGTGAGCAAATACGAGCGATTTTACCCGATTGAATATTCCGTGTGAAGCATCTTTGAAAACCGTCTGACCGCACACTGCTTCGGAGGTTGCCTACATATCCTAAGCTAAAAAGGAACCAGGTCAGTGTAGTTCGAGAAGGTTTGGTATCTGAGACTACCAGGAGCTGTGATTTCATTGTTGTTGCTGCTGCTACTGCTCGCTGACCTCCTTATTACACCGTGTTAAAATAAAAAGAAGCTAGCCTAAGCTATGATCTATGAATTATAAAAGGATCCTATTTATGTCTTCTAACTTGCTCTTGTGTTGCCTTGAAATTGTATTTTTCCACTGGAACTCTTGCGTTGTTGCCTTGAATTTTGGTGGCGATGTTTTGCCATTCTTCCAAGTGATGCTTGACCGCTGAAGTTTGAAATATGCGCCTCTATTCTTCAGGCGGGCTCCTGATTGCTGACGCTTGAAAAGTATTCCCTTGTTCTCTAGGTGGGCTCCTGATTGCAATGCTTGAAAAGTATTCCCTTGTTCTCCAGGTGGGCTCCTGATTGCTGAACTTGAAAAGTATTCCCTTGTTCTCCAGGTGGGCTCCTGACTGCAAAATAATAGACAAACAAAAAAAAAATTCTGCCCCAGTTTGGTAACTAGGTACATCATGTTATCCAATATCAAAAATTAAAAGCTAAAGTTTGAATTGTACTTCCCTTGTTCTCCAGGTGGGCGTCTGACTGCTGAAACTTGAAAAGTATTCCCTTGTTCTCCAGATGGACTCCTGATTGCTGAGTATTCCCTTGTTCTCCAGGTGGGCTCCTGAATGCAACAAAATAGACAAACAAAGAAAATTTTCTACCCCAATTTGGTAACTGGCTACATCATGTTATCCAATATCAAAAATTAAAAGCTAAAGTTTGAATTGTACTTCCCTTGTTCTCCAGGTGGGCTCCTGATTGCTGAATTTGAAAAGTATTCCCTTGTTCTCCAGGTGGGCTCCTGACTGCAACAAAATAGACAAAAAAGGAAAATTTTCTGCCCCAGTTTGGTAACTGGGTACAACATGTTATCAAATATTAAAAATTAAAAGCTAAAATTGAATTGTACTTCCCTTGTTTTCCAGGTGGGCGCCTGACTGCTGAAGATTGAAAAGTATTCCCTTATTCTCCGGGTGGGATCCTGATTGCCGAACTCGAAATGTATTCCTTTGTGAGTGAAATTATTTAACTAAGATTTTTATCCTAGGAGAAAATTCATCAGACTAGGTTTTCTTTTATCTTAGGAGAAAGATTCATCAGACTAAGATGCAGACCCTAGGAGAAGATTCATCAGACTAAGTTTTCTATTATCTTGTTATCTTAAGAGAAAGTTTCCTCAGACTAAGATTTTGATCCTAGGAGAAAGTTCATCAGACTAGGGTTTCTATCTTAGGAGAAAGTTTCATCAGACTAAGATTTTGATCCTGGGAGAAAATTCATCAGACTAGGTTTTTGTTACCTTGTTATCTTAGGAGAAAGTTTCATCAGACTAAGATTTTGATCCTAGGAGAAAATTCATCAGACTAAGATTTTGATCTGGAGGAAAATCTATCAGACTAGGAATTTTATCCTAGGAGGAAAAAATGTGAAAAGCAATGGCAGCATTTTATGCACACTAGCAAGATAGGCAAGGGCAAAGGTTTGAGAAACTTCCCCTTTTGTCGGCTTTCTCTTTTTCCTTTTCTTCTTTTATTTCCTTCCTATTATTGAACCGACTTTCTTGCACTGCTTTGTTCCTGTTTCAAACAAAGAAAACTTGTGAGTTTAAAATGTGGTGGTTGGTTTGGTGGCCTTGAACTTTGAGGGCGATTGTTTTTGCATTTGCCAAGATGACTGATTTCCACTCGAGGACCTTGCTTGTTTCTGGACTAACCCTTTTCTATGTCATCGCCATCATATAGAATATCCTCCCACTATCTTCTATCTGTTGTGTTGCGTGAACTGGTATCTCCCCAACCTTTATGTCTCATGTAAATTCCAAAGCACGACTATTGCCCCTCATTCTGTGTGTATGATGTTCTTCCTCAGCTTAAACAGGCTTCAGCTTTAAGGTTTATTGCCCCTTCAATTGCCATGATAACTGCTTCCCCCTCGAAGACCTTGCTTGTTTATTGATAAACCACTTTCTTTGTTATCCTTGACACGGAGAATACCTTTGACCCGTTTACCAAAACACCCTCCATCTGTTGCATGGTTCCTGTATCAAACCCTTGTATTTCTCACGAATCCTGAAGCCCGTCAATTGCCACCCACTCAAGATGCATGTTGTTCTCTCTTGACTTAACCCCTGGTCCCGGTCCTTGAGGTCTACAGCTCCCCTATTGGCTGTGACGACTTTGACTTCTACTTGGAAGTCTTTCTCGTGACCGGTTTAACACCCTTTTATCAAGCTTATCTCAGGAAATACTTTTGGTCTGTTCGCTCTGACCCTTCATTTGTGACAGAATTCATGAATTGACATATACCAAGTCTTTGCATTTCACAAGGGTACCAAAGCGTGTAGATTGTTGCCAACTCAGTATGCCTGTTGTTCTTTCCTAACTTATGACAATTTGATATGCTGGCAAGATCCTATTTTGTTCAATTGGAAAGCTTGGTGGCAGATTTAAAGTCATTTCTCACTTGTTATGACCAAACAGACCCAGGAAGAGGAAGTAAACAGGACAAAAGGAATATAGTAGGAGGACAATGAAAGAGATGATTCCGAACAAAAAAAAACTACAAAGTAGAAACCTATCGGATGTGGATACCGACTCTAATGACCTTGACATGCACCTGCAGCCTACTCTGTTTTACCAAATCTTATGTTCGACTTTTGTTGTACCTTTTCGCCGTGAAACTGGGCTTCAATGCTCTGCTTGCTTGATCTGATTCACCATCCTTAGTCGACTTGTGGTGCCCGTAGGGTTTTCACCATCAAGCCTCTCTCATTTTGGTTTTTCTCTCAACTCACCGTCGCCTTACGGTGCCTGTGAGGGTTTTTACCAATAAGACTCTCTCATTTTGATTTCTCTAATCTTTCATTGCCTTGGGGTATCCGTGAAGGATTTCATCAACAAGACTCTTTCATTTTCATCATTTTTCTTCTTGCACCGGAGTGTTTGCTTCTTGTACCGGAGTGTGGCCTCTGACATGATTCACCTCTACTTGCTTGACTCGGCATTTCTTGAAGACTGATCAGAAGGTCTTTCTTTGGACCGTAACGCAGGCTTTTGGATGGGGTTAGAAAGAAGGGTATCAAGGCTCAAAACAATTCAACACGGGTTCAAAAATTACAACTTCGGAATCAGATTTCTCACAACCCACAACTTCTGCCCCAGTTTCCTTCTTGGGGACTTTTGGGTTTTTGTTTCGGTGTGACTGAACCTCAGAGAGAGGCTGCCTACGTATCCTTTTGGAATCAAGTCAAACGTAGTTCATGTCATAAAATTACCTCGTTGTTGTGATCTTCCCCTTCTTCCACTTTTCCTTTTTTCTTTTCATTCTTTTCTTTCTCTTTTCTTTTCTTGCTTTTCTCTTTTCTTTTCTTTCTCTTCTCTTATGTTCTTGTTCTTTGTTTTTTTTCTTTCTTTTCTCTTTTTCCTCTTTTCTTTTCTTTTTCTTTTTCTCTTTTTTTCATTTTATTTTCTTTCCCTTTCTCTTTCACTATTTTTCTCTTGTTTCTCCACCTACTTTTCCCACTCGGGCTTACGAGTTTTATTATTGAGTCCGAAAGAGGGGTATGCAAGAAAATAAATGAGGCTCAAAGGGGTAACAAAGGATAAAGTGTTTGGATAGCAGAATAAAATGCCTTCGTCATTTCAATCTCCAAAACATGCCAAGTACAAACTACACAGTTAAACAAGCTGAGGAAAACACACATAATACCTTTTGATTGATTCACATATTTGCCTTCTGTATTTGTCAATTACCTAGCACCATTGGACAACAATCTCGATACCATGAACGCCCCTCTGTAAACTTGGGCAAACTTGACTTTGGCTTCAAACCGAAGCGGAATGATGCATTTCAATAGTATTTCTTTATGTTCCATCTGCCCCCAGTTTCACCTGATTTGGGCTCGAAGTGATCTCAAAATGCCTTTACTTATTTCCCTCAAATGTCCTTACTTTTTCAACATTGTTTCATTGCTTCATTACTAAACTGACTTTTTAAAAACCAGGAGAATTATGCGTGCATGTTATGTCACTAGAGCCAGCTTGGAAAGAATTGTAAAAGGAGAAGGGAACTGAATAAGATGACTAGAAATTGCGGGAAACAGAGAATTGCATTAGACTGACGGTGAACGGGTTTAAACAATAAAACAAGCAAACTACACTAGAGTTACAACCCTTGAACAAACCTAAACAGCACTACACAAGCTACTATGACAAGACACACAAGGCAAAGTGAAAGGATAGAAGGGTTTGAGTCACAAGACAATATCCGGATTACAACCCTGAAATAACCGGGACAACAGAAATAACAACAAAATAAACAACCAAAACTCCAAGAGATGGAGTGTCTTCCCAATTACCAAGCACGGCGTCTTAGCCACTAAATTTCACACCAAGATTGCTGGAATTTTCATAAGTCTTCGCCACATTGTTCTGAACAAACTGCTTCTGGGTTTCTGCTGCCGGCTCATTCTCACGATCAATCATACCCACCATATGCGTCTCATTATGCACAGGAGATGGATTTTGGCCAGTGTTTGTTACATCTGAACTTTGCACGACAATGTCGCCTACATCAATAAGCTTCTTAATTGCATTCTTCAGATTCCAACATTTCTCTGTATCGTGCCCCAGGGCACCTGAGCAGTATGCGCACTTTTGAGAAGGATCGAACTTCTTTGGAGGAGGGTTCGGCGCTTTTATCTTAATCAGCTTCAACATGTCCAGTGTCCTTAACCGCTGGAACAGACTGGCGTATGATTCTCCCAATGGAGTGAATGTTTTCTTCTTCCGTAACCACTCATCCTTAAATGCTGGATTGGGCCGAAAACCTGATCCGGGGTGTTTTTAGTAAGCTCGCGGGGATAGATGGGCATTTCGAGGAGCTGGGTACTGTGATGGGCAACTTTGGGAGTTCTGTGCACAAGGATAACCACGGGGATGATGTCGAGGCTGGAAGTGTTGATCAAGAAGACCTATCGGATCATCTTTTTTGTTCCTCTTTCTTCCGACCAAGCTTACTGGTACGTTCTGAATGGCTTCCGGACAGTTCACGATTTTGCCTGACTTGATTCTTTCTTCTACTAGCTCCCCCATTTTTAACATATCATTGAAAGGCTTTCCCAGGGCCGGTATCAAATGACTGTAGTAGGTGGGTCCCTGGGCCTGTATAAAAAGCTTAACCATTTCTTCTTCGCTAATCGGAGGACTAACTCGAGCAACTTGCTCCCTCCATCTGAGCCCAAACTCATTAAAGCTTTCTTCCTGCCTCTTTTCCATCTTAGATAGCGAGGTACAATCTGGGGTAACACTTGATTTGCATTGAAAGTATCGGACAAAGTCTTGAGCCATGTCGCCCAATGTAAACCACTTATCAACATCCTGACGGGTATGCCAGTCCAAGGCTGCCCCAGTTAGGATTTCACTGAAAGATGCCATCATCACGCCATCTTTCTCTCCAACAATCCTCATTTCGTTGCAATAGACCCTCAGGTGGGCCATCGGACTCCACGCCCATCGTACAAGTTAAATTTAGGTACTTTGAACACTGCGGACATGCTTCCCTGGCCTTCCACTCTTCGCCTGTCCCTGAAGGACTGTTCTGTGCTTTTCAACTTCCTGGGTACCCCATCTCGCCCTTCTCTTCCCGTAACCCTTTCATTTTTAGCATGAAGCTGCTCATCCTGAGAGCTTTTCTTGTATGAATCGAGGACCTTGCGGGCAACCTCTGGGGGGTGGTATTGGGCATTGTAAGCTTTGAGTGGGTATTCATTGTTTTGGGTAATGGATATAACAGGAGAGTAATTTCGGGGAGATGTAACTGGAGGATGAGTGGTGGAGTTATTAGGGTAGTTGGGAAAATTGTGATAAGCGGGTGTATCTGGAGAATATGGAGGATCATTTGGCATTGTGTTTGGAGCTTAGGTAAGGGCAGCATCTGGAAAAATTGGTGGTGGCGGGGGTGGTGCCTTCCCAGTTATCCAGGCTTGATACATGTCTTCCACGTGTTGTCTTAACATCCGCACCTCTTAACCCAACCCATTATCCCATTCAACCAACTGATGTCGGGCACCAGTATCAACCAATTCAGTTCTATTGTCGCTCGCCATTGCCTTTTGTCCTTGTGCTGCAAAGAAGAATTACCACTTTAAAACCAAAAACCAACCACCTTTCTGGAATGACATGACAAAGTGAAACCACCACGTTAGTGTTAGGGTATTTAACATATTGGTACCCGCACAATTGGGGAGTGAATGCACCTAAGCAGTTAACAGTGCCTATTATGCTCTTGATCGGTCGCATGCGTCATCCCGGCCTTTTACTTACTTCCGATTGCAAAATTTCTCTTTCTTTGTTTTCCTTTTGTTCTTTTTTTTTTTGACTTCTCTTGCTCCTATTCTCTCTTTTCTTGTTTTTCCGCTCTTTTCTTTTCTTTTTGCCTTTTCATTGTTTTTCCTCTCTTTTTATTCCTCTTTTTTTCTTTTCCTTTTTGGTTATGGTCGAATCCTATGGAGATTGCCTACGTATCATGACCCCGCATGAATCAGACCAAGCGTAGTTCTTGCAAATTAAATGCAAAAATAAAGAGATAAATTTTTTTTTTGATTTATTCAAATCTTCATTAATAGACGCCAATTACAAGTGATACAGACATAAAAATAAAATACAGACTCGATGATTAAAAACTAGATCAAGTGTACATCAAAGTTTCACATCCTGGGGTCCACGGGGCATCACTCGGCATCGCCACAGGCATGCACAAGACTGAGAAGGTTTCAACGTCAACTGTGACTATTTAAAGAGAACTGGCCATGTAATGGCTTATTTTGACTTAAAAGCAAAGTGGCTATTTTTCAAAAATTTTATTTAAGAACAAATACTCGGTTTTGCGAATACGATCCTTCAGCACTTCCGAAAGGGAGATTTTAAGGTTATGCTCGCAAACCATTTAAAATGACTCAGGGTGGCTGTTCTTGCAAAAACAGCTTTCCGGCGCCCTTTTAGGGACATTCGACCTATTTTTAAACAAGAATGGCGTCACCCGACTTATTTGACAAAATATTAAGGTTTTTGGTATTTTTTGGCTATTTTTGAAAAAGGGCGGTTGGACCCGATGAGGTTGCCTACGTATCTCACATCTGGTGAGAATCAAACCAGCGTAGTTCGGGCAAATAAACTAACTATTTTCGAAAACAAAACTCATTTTGACAAATACATTATTTCGGAAAGCAGGACTCTTTTTATATTTTCTTTTCAACAAGCTATTTGAAAATAAAACTCTTTTGTTTTCTTTTTCTTTTTATTGACAAATAAAACAAACCATTCTTTTTGTAAGAACAATTTTTCCTTTTTCCCTTTCCTTCTTTTTTTTTCATTTTCCTCAAAAATTCGGCAGAGTTTCAACTTTAGTTTGACATTGGTCGTTTTTCTAAAATAGGTAATTAACTCTCTACACTGCTATTTCTCTTTTTTTTTCAATTTTCCAAATATTCAAGCCGGTCAGCATGCGAGTCCGAGACAAATAAATGTACATGCAACACATAAGATGTATCAGGGTGGTCTTTTGCATGTCCGGTTACCTGTCCTAGACGGACCCAACCCCTGTGTTGAGTCCCCTAAGTTATATGCATGTGATGCAGATAAGCGCTCCTACTAGAGATCCGGCATGGAGTCAAGTTATTCTAAGTTCAAAACCTGGGTATGTGTTCTAGACTGTGTCCCCGAGCGGACAACTCGAGTCGAGGAGGGGGATACGTACCGGGAACTAAAAGGCCATCCGGCTTAGTAACTTGTCCGACCTCTTTCTTATTCCAGGGTATGACACTAACAGAATAGGGAGTCTCAACCAGTAAGCACATCCCCGGAGGTGAGACGAGAAGGGTTTCAGCACAGTTTATATACAGTTCAGATAATATCAAAGCAGTAAAGCATTTAGCACGTTTAGCATGAAACATGTAGGAAAATCAGATAAAGCCAAACATAACAATTATTCTAAGCTCGAATTCTTAAACCCTGAACCGATGTTCTGGGTTTGTATCCCCATCAGAGTCGCCAGAGCTGTCACACCTCCTTTTTTTTTACACCTGCAAGGGCATAAAGGAGTTTTTCCACTTAAAGGACAATCGGAACGGGATTTATTATTAATATTCAGAGTCGCCACTTGGGAGATTAATGGTTTCCCAAGTCACCGGTTGAATCCCGAACCGAGGAAATTATGACTCTGTTAACAGTCCACGAACCAGAAATCCGGGTAAGGAATTCTGTTAACCCGGGAGAAGGTGTTAGGCATTCCCGGATTCCGTGGTTCTAGCACGGTCGCTCAACTGCTGTATTTGATTTTATCTGATATCAAAACATGTTCTAGCTTATGTGCTTTTTAATTGTAAACCGCTTTTATATTTATTTTTAATGAGAATTGCAACGTCATGAAAATGCATCTCGAACCACGTCACTTCAATGCACCCGTGGTGGTTGACACATTTCGACTCCGTTGAGATTTGGATTTGGGTCACATAAATGTGCATCCAAGTTTAGGGATATAATATTATTAAAAGCGCGTCTAAAGTGTTTAACGCGTTATTATCTTTGGGGAGGGCCGCGAAATTCGCTAAACGGCCCATCCCGAATTCTAAGTATTTTTAATTAAGCATTGAATGAGGGCCCCGCAATTTGCATTTTATTTGGCGATGCTCGTCTCATCATTTTTATTTAAAGGCCAATCCTAAAGTGACTATGATTTTTTTATTTATTTCGGTCTCTAAAATAAAGAAATGGTCCTGCTTAGTTAATATGTTTGAAAGGGCTAAGCACTTATGATTCGAATTCAAATTGACCCAACCCAGTAAGCACTTATAAAAGACTGAGCAGCTTGGGCCTATGCTGCGGAAACCAGGCCCAACGCATGATCCAATTTTAAAAGGCAATTGTAGGACGCGACTCAGAGATCGATTCCTGGCGGAAGCACTAAGACATTCACAAATGAATTTAAACAAACCAATTAATCCCAAGGCACATTAATTGATCTCTGTGCAGTTTGCAATTCTTTACCTTAAATTGTGAAGGTCACCTTTTACACTTACCACTAATTTTACAGTAAATCTTTATTTCACTCAATTCGAGGTCTGGGGACAAATTAACTCATTTAATTTTACTAGTGAATTCCCAATACTATAGAAGATGATAGCCAAATTAGAGGTAGGAGTTCAATTTTTACTACAGTGACAACAACCTGAGTAACGACTCGGATTCAAAACCAAGCAACTATGTTAAGATTAGTTCCAATCAACACTATTCAATTAATACTGGACCACTGAAATTGATATACTGAAATGTGAACCTGTTTCTATAACTGCTAAAAAAAGATTAACTAAACTACATTACACTACACTACATTACTCTAATAACACAAGTTAAACTGAATTACGATTACTAACTATTGGTTCACATGCTCATAAAATCAATTCACCATTCATGAGTTAATAGTAGTCATCAAACAGTCTAGTTACTTCAAAGCTAGTTTTCAGTCCATTACATATTATCATTCTAAACAGTCTACCACAAATAGTCTAAAACAATGAATTCAATTGACTAGTTGTGAGGCAATTGACTAATGAAACAGTAAGGGCTCAGTGAAGATCAAGCAACCATTGAACTTCCATTCCATGGGAGATATTACACCAAAACAGGTTGAAACGTGTACCTGAGAATTGAATCACAACAGAAGAATAGGAGATCAGCAACAGGATAATAGGCAGCAGCACACTGATGCTTAGAACAGCTCAGAAAATACACCAGCAGTCCAGAAATGATTTCAAAAACCAGCAGATTCTAGAACACCCACAGAAACTCAAAATCAATTTGAATAAACCCAAAACCACTCGAACAACCAACCAGTAAACCTCAGAGGAACCTCAGCAATCAGAATAGCAGAGAGTTGATCAAAATTAACCAAAGATCAATGTAACAGATTTGAATTCTCATATCTGAAACTTGATGAGGGTTTTTTTTTTT